>PVJS01000037.1:14183-219774 GCA_004027185.1 Glis glis
ACACACACACATACACACACACACATACTTACAAACAGAACCAATAGGATACATGGAAACACACACACACACACACATACACACACACACACATATGTACTTACAATGGATACACAATATCCATAGATATATCTACTTATACATTTTTTTTTGCGGTACTGGGGATTGAACCCAGGGGTGTTCTACCTCTGAGCTACACCCCAGCCCTATTTTTGATTCTTTCTTTCTTTTTGTTTTTGCGGTACCAGGGATGGAACCCAGGGACATTCTACCTCCGAGCTACATCCCCAGCCCTATTTTTTATTCTTTAATTTGAAACAGGGTCTCATTAAGTTAAGGGTCTCATTAAGGAGGGCCTTACTAAGTAGCTGAGGCTGGTGGCGAACCTGGATCCTCCGGTCTCAGCCTCCCAAGTACTGGGATTACAAGCGTATGCCACCATGCCTGGCTGTACTTATACATTTATATTTTTATATGTATATATACAATGTATATGCAGGTATATGTATATGTATATTGTATTATATATATTCATATGTTTACATATTCATATATATAAATAAATGACTGAGAGGGGTTTATGAGAGGAATTGGCTCACATGATTATGGAGGCTGAGAAGCCCCACAACAGCCTTCTGCAGCCTGGGGAACGTGGGAAGCAGGAGCATGGCTCAGGCCAAGCCAAAGGCCTCAGAGCCAGGGGGCCGCAGGTATAACTCTCCATCTGAGGCCAGGGCTTGAGAGCCCAGGGGCTGCTGGCGTAGGTTCTGGAGTCCAAAGGCTGGAGAGCCAGGCGTTCTCCTGTCCAGCTCTAGGAGGGAGCATGCAGATTGCCCTTTCTCTACCTTTTTCTTCTATTCAGGCCCCTGGCTGATCGGATGGTGCCTGCCCACATTGAGGGCGATCTTTCCCACTCAGGCCACCCACCTGCACCCAGTGTCCTCCGGAAGCACCCTCATAGACACACAGGGAACATACTCGGGAGCAAGGCCTCGCCAGTCCTCTCGGTGTACAGAAGGTGACCCCCGGTGCTCCCCCCCTTCCTGGTGTGGCCGTTCTAGGTCATGCTGCGTTCTCTTCCCAGCACACATTCCTGATTTCACCTGTCTCTTTCCCCAGTTGTCGGCATGGTTGTAGTATAGCTGAGTTCAAGAGAAAGGTATTATTTTAGCAGACAAAATTGCATTTCTGAATTGCCCTCAGAGATGCTTTTTTTTGTGGTACTAGGGGTTGAACACAGGGACATTCTACTTCTGAGCTACACCCCCAGCCCTATTTTATTTTTTTGATTTTTGAAACAGGGTCTTGCTAAGTTGCCGAGGGCCTTGGCTAAGTTGCTGAGACTAGCCTCAAACCTGCGATCCTCCTGTCTCAGTCTCCCAAGTACTGGGATTATAGGCGTGTGCTACCACACCTGGCTTACAGAGATGCTTTTAATTAAAAAATTGAGCACTGTGAATGATAGCTGTGAAATTCTTTTAAAAGCTCACTTTCCTTTATGACGATCTACCAGACTCACATCATTTGTACATATGTACCCTCTGTCCCTAAACTCTTTGGTCCTTCTACTAGGCTGCCGTCTTTTGTTTATAACATTTTTGGTCCAGTCTTGCTATTAATTGCCAGGCCAGTCTGCTCTCTGTTGTATGTGTGATAGTCTGTTTGGGCAGAAAAGCTGGCTGAGTGATTGAACATAATTTTCTTCCCCCTCCCCCCTCCTAGGAGAGGTTTCCTCCACAGGCATTCCCAGGGTTCCTAGTGAGCCATTTCCTGCTCATGACATCCTTTTCTGGTTGACGCCTTGCTGCCCTCTGCAACCACCCCGTCCCCTTCTCCATCCTTGCTCTTCGATGGGCTGAGGGCTCATCTCCCAAGTGCCAGCTTTTGCCCCCACCTGTGCTGGGAATACTCTGTCTCACTTATAATGTATATGCTACCTTCAACTGGATTAGAGAACAGGACTCTTTAGTCTATGAAGAAGCCATAGAATGGCTTTCTTAGTATCTTTTTGAGCTTGAAGATCACTGATTTTTAAGGTTTCTTTGAGGTTGCGAGGTCTGTGCCCCAAAAGGAGGCCATTTTTCATGTAAATTTAGTTTTTTTTAAACAAAGTGCCATATTCCAGATCCTTCAGTTCCTCTGCAGATTTGTAACTTCCAAAGGCATTTTTACAGCGTTGGTCAAATCCCTTGAGTTGGGTCCCCACGCTCGGCCTCTGCCTCCCTATATGGTAGTGAGTAGTGGGCACGGATCACAGGATAGAGAAGGTGCTGGAGCTCAGAGGAAGGAGGACTTGCTTTCAGTTAGTGCAACTAGGGGAGGCATCACGGAGGAGTGAGCACTTGAGCTGACACCAAGATTTGTAGGTATTGGGGTACGCAAAGATGGTCACCACAAAGGTAAAAAAGGGGGCAGAATTGGGAGTGACAGGGAATATATTTTGGTAGAAAAATTGTCTAAATCCAATTGCAGGGGCCAACATGGTTCAAAGCTGGTCTCTAACACCCGTGAGAGCTGGGTTGCCTCTGGTCTGCCCTTCACTTAGTGTGTCATCCTTGGGGATCCCAGCAGGGACTTGTTCAGGGGACATTCACCACCGCTCATGCCCCCTGAACGCCAGTCTACTTTTCACACCCAGTCCTATGAATATCTCCAAAGCTCTGCTCAAACTTCCAGGAGCATGGCCAATGCTCCTGGGATTTGCAGGCACAGAGAGGGGAAGTTTCCTGCCAGGTTCATGTCTTGGTATTTCTCCCTCTTCTGCTAGATCATCGCCCTATACTTTGTCACTGTCTTGTTAGCTCTGCAGCGCGTGAACAGATTTCAAAACCACATTGTCCATTTTTCTAGTTAGTCTCTGCGGCTGGGTGGTCTGAATCCTCCAGACTGATGTTACCAGGAGTAGGATTTCCTGAAGCTTGAGTTGCTTGTCGGACATCAAATGGGCCACTCTTGCTTGCACCTGATGTTTGTTTGTTTATTTATGTATTTATTTTTGGTAGTGGGAATTGAATGCAGGGGCACTCTACCTCTGCTCTACACTCCCAGCCCTTTTTATTTATTTTTTATTCTGCAACAGGGTCTTGTGCTAAGTTGCTGAGGATCTTGCTAAGTTGCTGAGACTGGCCTCAAACTGTGATCCTCTTGTCTCAGTCTCCCAAGTAATGGGATTATAGACATGCACCGCGACATCTGGCTAGCACCTGATGTTTGAACAAGGGCAGCTACCTTTTCTTCGAAAGTGCAGAAGTAAACTTACTCTTCCATGCTTAATCCATCTGTATATGTATCTTCCATAAGCATTTCTGAAGGAAACAGATCCAGTGATAATTTTTCTTATGGAAGCTCAGTGTTTGATTCCTGTGTACCATTTTGAGTGTAAGGGGCAATGAACCTTTCAAGTAGACTACTTTTATGTATTATTATTATTTTTTGGCGATACTGGGGATTAAGCCCAGGGGCATTGTACCTCCAAGCTACACCCCCAGCCCTATTTTTTATTCTTTATTTTTGAAACAGGGTCTCACTAAATTGTGAAGGCCTCACTAAGTAGCTGAGGCTGACGGCGAACCTGTGATCCTCTTGTCTCAGCCTCCCAAGTACTGGGATTACAAGCGTGCACCACCACGCCCGGCTTCAAGTAGACTACTTTTAAAAACTTACTCAAGATAATTTAGCATTACACGATTTGAAGTCTCTGAACAGAGGATTATTTAATTCTTCTTCACTTCAGTTGAATATTGTTTGACATCCTGAAAATTGAATTATTTATGGGAACATACCTTAGCAAATAATATTTAAGAGAAGTTCTGCTTTTATTTTTTTTGAAATCATGAACCATTTCTATTATTCTTTGTTAATTATACCTTTTTCAAAGACATTTTAGGCATAAGGCCTTGGTCTAAGTGGGAATTCGGAAATATCTGTTTTGTAGCAATTAAAACTAAAAAACTTTATCTTATCAAAAGAAACTTTACTTTCTTAATAAGAAGTTACTTAGATGGGTTTGTTTAAGATATGTAGGTGTTTAAATTTTATTTCTCAACAATGTGTTACAGTGAGAGGATATGGGGCTTGGAATCAAAGGCACTGAGTGTGAGTTTTGGATCTGTCTCCCACCCACCCATCCAGTCATTATCCCATCCATCCATCCATCCATCCATCCATCCATCCATCATCCATCCATCCATCCATCCATCCATCCACTTGCTCACCCATCCACCCACCTATCCATCCAAATGTACTAAACGTCCATTCATGGTACTGTGCCTCAGATCAGTTGTGACCAATATGACCTTAGGCAGGGTCTTCATTGTTCTTTCAAATGGAGGCAAGTTAATGAACTGTAAAACAGATATGCACTGTCACCTTACCAACCTCTCTTTCTACCATTTGCCCTCTCCTCTCCACTGTTCCATGCTTCTGAAGTCCACATCAGCATCTCGCACGGGTCGCCTCTGTGTCTGTTCCCTTGGCCTTGCTTTCACAGAAGTTTAGCATGCCGGGCGTACTCACGGGGATACTTCTAAATGCCAGCTGGTTTCTGCTAGGGAACTCCAGCTACCTGAAAGTAACATGTTAGGGGAGAATGTCTTCAGAACGCTCTGGAAAAACAACAGAACTATCATCAAAGAACTCACTAATCCAGCTGGGTCCTCTCTTCGGTTGGTTAGTTGGGAATTAGAGGGTGACTGAGTGCCACATCTCACCATGGCCATGAAGACCCGTGCAGACCTTGGCGTTTCCTCCTGAGTAAAGTGGGCATCGCGGGAGGGCTGTGGTGGGATCTACCTTTCAGTAGGTGGCCTCTGCCTGCGGTGTGGAGGTAGAGGGTCAAAGTGTGAGGGTGATGTGGAGCGCGACCAGGAGGGAAGTGACAGTGGCTCAGACCAGGGGGCTGGCCGGGAAGGCCGTTCCAGGATAGCCTTTGAGAGCTTGAGTTGGATGTGGTGTGAGATAAAGAGAGGCCTCAGAGACGAGTCCTGGGTGGACGGGTCAGTCGGTGGGTCATGTTAACAAAGGAAGCAGGTCAGAGGCAGCGATCGCTCCTCCAAAGGCTGAACAGGGTCCAGTGGCAGACAGGAGTGGCCCCTTGAACCCGGGCAGAGAGGTAGCATTGAGACTCAAGAGACAAGATGGCGCAGACATGCAGAGGGAGGGGAGAAGCCTTCCAGCCTGGGGAGCAGCTGGTGCTGAGGCTGCGGGGGACAAAGGTGGCGTGGCGGGCCATCCAGAATTGGTGGGAGTGGTCCCTTCTCAACGCTGTAGGTATGGTAGGTGTGAGTGTACACTCCTGGAAGACGCTTGGGCATTGCAATTCATCCAAGATGGAAGGGTAAGAACAGACGGCAGCGCTCTTAACTGTTACTATTTTTGAAAGACAAAACCTTACATTAAAAAATATTTGCGCCCACGTCTTACTCATGACTTTTGTTCTCATTTCCTAGATGGAATCAGTGTGAGCGGCTTCCCCCTGTCCAGTCCCTTCCGGCAGGTGGTCCGGCCCCGCGTGGAGAGCAGACCCACGCACGCCCCCGAGGGCAGCAAGGCCGGGGACCCCAGGCCCCTGAAGGTGAGTCTGCCGCCCACAGGGGCCCCAGCTGCCAGGGCCTCTCCTGGTTTCTGCAGAGCCTTCCCAAGGCGGCGTCAGCACTCCTTTTCCTGAAGGAAAGGAAGTGCATAGTTGATAGTGGTTTCTCGGGTTTTCTATCCTGTGGAATGTTCTGGAAAGTCGTCACTCCGGTGCCTTGTGTTTTGCTGCTGTGAAGTCCTGTTTTTTGGTGACACGGGGACGTGGTGTGCAGAATTAAGGAGGATGGTGATTAGTGTAGACAATTTCCTGCCTGCTTTCTATTCACTTGGAAAATGTATTTATTGTGTAATTAGTCTCAGTTTGGTTCCTTACTCCATACCCCTTTCTCTCGGTCCTTTGGTAGCACCTTCCGTCTGCTGGCTTATGAGCACACAGTACCAAGTGACTATCCGTACAAAGCTGAGAGGCCTGGGACCCCCAGGCCCGCAGGAGCAGCGACCGCTGGCTGCAAGGGGAGGTTGAAGGTCGCGGTGTCCCACAGCCCACCTGGGCATTGTGCAGTGGGGCACTGGCTGCAGGGTTTGCAGCTGCGATGGGGTTCAAATGAGCTGTGTGGGGGCCCAGCCTCTGGGGTGCTGTTTACAGTTTTTGTGCCAAAGTGTCAGCGGGGCGTCACTGGCGGGGCCATTGGAGGAACTTGGCTGAGGTGCCTGAGCTGGGCAGGAGGAGCTGGGCTGAGCAGGGCGGCCCGGGTGCAGGAGGTCCTGGCAGGAGCTAGTTTTCAAGGCAGCCTCTCCTGCATGGATAGCCGGAATGAAGACAGGTTGCCGTTGTGCCTGGGGCACCTCAGTGGAGGCTTCTACTGATGGCCACGTGGGGCACTGGTGCTGGCCAAGGGCCTGGGGTGCAGGGAGAAGATTCCCACCAGGAGGAGCAAAGGCTCCACAGAATCAGCACAGCAGGGAGCCAAGCCCTGTAGGCTGCCGTTGGGGCGGCTTTGTGGCTGCAGGGATGTGGAGGAAGTTGGAGGGGCAACTTCCTGGGGGGTTCAGGTTCCAAGTCAACCCCACTGCTTTGCCACCTCATCCTAACCATCACCAGACTGATTTCCCCTCTCCCTGTGTTCATGTCCCCCCGCACGTCCGGTTCTCCTCTGCAGCTCAGACCCCCGCTGTGGCTCCTGGGCCCCCTTCTCCCTCCCTCTCACCACGTGGACACCCTAGTCCCCTCTCTGAGCCAGGAGACCTGCTGCTGGGGCACAGGTGGCTCTCTGGAGTGACGGAGGGCGGGTCTTGCTCTCCACATGCTGCTTGTCATCGCTGCTCTCTGGTTGCGGAGAATGGGACAGTGATCGGTGGCTGTAGGACTGCTGGTGCAGGTGACAGCTGGACTGACGTCAGGCCATGCCCTCAGAGGGCAGGAGGAAACTGCTCGTGTCACCATGTTTGGACCAGACTTGCCTTTTTCTTTGTGTGTCTCATGTCTCATAATTTTTTTTTTTTGGTGGTCCTGGGGGTTGAACCCAGGGGCATTCTACCTCTGAGCCACACCTCCAGCCCTGTTTTATTTTGAAATAAGGTCTCACTAAGTTGCTGAGGGCCTTGCTAAGTTGCTGAGGCTGGTCGAGAACCTGTGATCCTCCTGTCTCAGCCTCCCAAGTGCTGGGATTACAGGGCTGCACCACCATGCTCAGCTGGTTGAAGAGTCTTTAAATGGTTGTCCATGATGAGTTTGTCCAGTTTCCTCTTTGCTTTCTGGGCGGAGGTTTAGCCAAGCTTCTCACGGAGCCGTTCTGGACACTCACCCCTTCAGAACCACTTGTTCTCTGGTTATTCTTTCAAAGCTAAGGATGTCATGAAAAACGTTTCTTTGGCAAGATGTTCTTTTGAGCCCACGACTATCTCATTTATTTCCTAAATGCTGGTAGAGTAAGAAGGCTTGTTTAAGGTCTTATGACACCTCCCTGCAGCTTCGCTTTTGTACTGGTGGTGTGGGAGCAGATGCGATTTTGTGCGCAGTTATCAGCAGGCCTGCGTCTGAGCCGAGAACTCGCCTTGAGTACAGTAGCTCGCGTGATGGGATGCTTCCTTCTACCGCCGCCTCCCTTTCGGAGGACAAGGTCAGCTGGAGTGGGCACACGTGTGGCATCGGGGGGCTGGGGCGTCTGTGCTTGTTTGCTGATGCTCCGGTGCGGCTGTGGGGTGCGCGTTCCTCGGTGCCATGGCGCGACTCTGGAGGTGGGGTGTGGATTCTCCCGGGGGAAAGGAACCTGCCCGGTGTCCACACCTTAGACTCTCCGCCCTCAACCCCTCTCCACCCTTCTGCACTGAGTAGCCCTCTCTCCACTCAGCTGCCCTTGGAGTTTTCTGCTTCTGTTTTCTTCTCGCCCTTTCTTGGGCCACCCCGGCCCTTTTCCTGGTAGCAGCGCCTCAAGGCCAGAGACAGTGTCTTGACTTTGCCTGTCCATCCTGCGTCATGCAGCTTGGGTGCAGGGGACCACACACAGCAGCTCTACTGCATACCTGTGTGCGCCGTGCTGGCTCTGAGCACCGCCAGGTGATGTGTTTGTCTGGCCGGGGCCCCTTTCCCAGCAGTGCTGCAGTTTCCCCCAGGCTGGGCCCGGGCCCCTTTCTGACCCACCCTCAGTCTGCCTGTTTTTAAAATTAAATCACAACATACTTTGTGCTCCAGTTGAATGTCACCTGTGATGTCTGGCCCGGGGTAGGAAATTCAGGGGCCTCCTTCTTAGGTGCCCTCTAACGGTGGGAGGGTGCCATCTAAGTCAGCAACTGCGATGTGCTCAGTACTGTGCAGTGACCCAGCATTGTTTGTTAAGCACCTACTATACATTGAGTGAGTAGCGTGCCTGATGGCAGGGACGGGTCACAGAGTCTCGACCTCAAGGAGCTTGTGGGTTGGGGGTTGCCAGACAGAAGAAAACAGCTGGCCACCAGTAATGCCAGTTGGTGAAGTAGGAGGTGTGGTATGAGGAGGAGGTCGAGGAAGGCCTCTCAGCAGAAGTAGCACTTGAATGGAATATTGATGGGAGAGTAAGCTGGAGTGAGCCAGCAAGCCCGGGTGGAGAGGGTGTCCCTTCGCATGTGCGAGTGGCACGTGCAAAGGCACTGAGGTCTGCGTGTTGCAGCGTGGTGCTGCGTGTGTGGCGTGCAGGCACACAGAGCATGGCACAGGGCTGGGGGAGGCTGTGGTCAGGCCGGGAAGGGCCTGGGGGCGTGCGAAGCTCATCAGTTTCTTCCTTAATTTTTATTCACTAGCACCTCTTTGGGGGCCACCTGTCACACTCCAGACACCTGCTAGATGGTGAGAGGATTTCTTCTCCTACAGGATAAACTGACAGCTATGGATAAAATTTCAAAAAGCAAAAGATGGCGCTCACACTGGGTGGAATGAGGGTGCCTGTGGCATCGGTTTGTTTTCTTCGACTGGGTATTGCAAGGCAAATGGTCGTTTTCCTATTTGAATAATCATAATTGAACAGAGATGCGGATGAATGTTTTTAAATGTAATTCAAATGTAATTATTTAAATACAGTTACCATTGCCAAGTGTAGCCTTGTATCAGGCATTTGTATGTAAATTGCCCTTTAGATCCTCACAGCAGTGTTTTGTTTGTTTGTTTGTTTGTTTTGGTACTGGGGATTGAACCCAGGGGCGTTCTACCTCTGAACTACACCCCCAGCCTTCTTTAGTTTTTATTTTGACACAGGGTCTCACTAAGTCGCTGAGGGGTCTGGCTAAGTTGCCAAAGCTGGCCTCGAACCTGCGATCCTCCTGTCTCAGCCTCCTCACCCCAGCTTTTTGAGTGGGTGGTGGTATCCTCCAGGGAGAATACAGACTCTGAGAGGTTGCTTTGTACTGTCATCCACGCTCCTCTGTCCTTTGTACGGTGACACCGGTGACACCGTGGTCTTTTACTACATCTCCCTCCTGAACTTTCCCTGCAGAACAGCTTCCCGAAGCTTGTGTACTGAGCACAGAGGGCCCTGTGCTGTGCCCCGGGGCCTGGCCAGTTGAAGGCTCTCTGTCCTGCATTCCTGTCTCACCTCCGCCCCTCCGGGTCTGCTGCTGTGCTCCAGCAAAGAGGCTACCTCTTCCCTCCTTTCTCATCAGGGAAACCAGAAGCAAAAGGACCAGCATGCACAGCCCGAGCTCTGTGGGCAGGAGCTGTGTTTGCTGCTCGATGCTCTGGGTTTCCTCAGTCCTTCCAAACACCCGTGAGCTGAACGGGGAAACTGAGGCTTAGGGAAGACCCGCCCGATCATGGAGTTGGCAGGTGGTGGCGGAGCACGGCACCATGTCCTTTCTACTAACTCTCACAGGGCTAAGTCCCACAAGAGGGACAGGAGCCGACAGAGGGGCCCGCGAAGGGCTCTTCAGGTGGTGGGCGCTGCCCATCCAGGTGGGCGGGAGGGATGTGCGGGAGCCTTTAGAATCAGAGAGAGCAGCGCAGGCTGTGTGAGGGCTGCCCGCTGCAACCATGCAGTGGTCATTTCAGACCTCTGGTGTTTCGCAGCGCGTCCTGGTTGTCAGGACTTGTCCTCTGTGGTGGGTTTGCAGTGCTCAGGGCTGTTGGTGAAGTGGTTTATGGGGGTCCGTGGGGGCATCAGACACCACGGGGCTGGCTAGAGAGCCCTTCTCCCCAAAGCAGCAGCGATGTGATTTAATTGGAATCAGGCTAACCTGTGAATTTATCCCTGAGGAATGGTGTTGTCATGGAAACGAGGAACTCGGTGGCAGCTTCTGGGAGCATGTTCCAGGGACAGCACGTGTTGCTCCGTTTTCCAGAAGGTTGTCCTGCCTCGCTCGCAGGGGTTGTGTGTGTTCACATTTGTGACTATTCGTCTACACCCCTTAGGAGAACTGCTCTGGGATTGGTCACAGGCTGTGTGAGGTGGATATATATTTGAAATAATCTTTATAATAAAGGGCTAGAGTGTGGCTCGGTGGTGTAGCGTGCCCCTACCATGCTCAGGCCCTGGGTTCCATTTCCAGTACTGCCCCCAAAATATTTACCCAAGAGAGGCCTCTCTGGCGGGCATAGTGGAGCATGCTTGTAATCCCAGTCCTTGGGAAGCTGAGACAGGAGGATTGCTAGTTCGAGGCCAGCCTCGGCAACTTAGCAAGACCCTGTTTCAAAATTAAAAATAAATAAAACAAAAAGGTCTCAGGGTGTAGCTCAGTGGTAGAGTGCTCTCAAGTTCAATCCCTGATACCATAGGGGGAAAAAAAAAAGAAAGAAAGGCCTCTCTGCTTTCACTTTTCTGTGTGTAAACGGGATTAATAGCGCTTTGTTACTAGGGCTATTGGGAGGCTAAGAGCCCGGCACAGGAAAGAAATGAAGAATCATGAACTGGGGCTGCATTCTTGAATGCTGATAGGAAAGCGAGCCGTGGAAGAACGAGTCCAGGTTGGTGGCTGCGAGGGCAGTGGGAGCAGCTCTGGGAAATAGGAAACAAAAAATCCAAAAATAGACAAAGCAACCAGAAGGTTGTTCTTTGAGAAAAATCAGAAATTTATGAGCTTCCAGTTCTACTGATCAGAAAGAAAATATACAAATTATCAGTATTACAAACGAGAGAGGAGACATCAGCACAGGATGTACAGGTTTTAAAAGGATAGCAGGAGCCGAGTGTAGTGGTGCATGCCTGTAATTCCAGTACTTGGGAGGCTGAGACAGGAGGATCGCAGGTTCAAGGACAGCCTCACCAATGTAGTAAGACTCTTAGCGACCTAGCGAGACCTTGTTTCAAAATAAAAAATAAAATAGGCCTGGGGGGTGTAACTCAGAGGTAGAATGCCCCTGGGTTCAATCCCTAGTGCCACAAAAAATAAAATAAAATAAAATAAGGATAGCAGGAATATATTGTTAACAACTTTATGCTAAGAATGAAATAGGAAATCTGAATATCCTTATATCCACTAAGGAAATTGAATTCTTGTTAAGACTTTCCTATAGGGAAAATTCCTTAAGGGAGAAATAATATGAAAAATTTTTTTGAATCTTGAAAAAGGAGGAATATTTCTTATGTCCTTTTTGGAGGTAACTATCACCCTGATGCCAACACCAGACAAAGAAATTATGAAAAACAAAATAAAAGCACCCAAACAAAAAAAAGCACTGCAGACTGATAGCACTCCTGAACACAGGTTCAAAAATGAAGCAAAATTTTAGCTTGTGCTATTCAACAATATGTAGAATATCAACTGAGCCGGGTTTGTATGAGGAATGCAAGGTTGGTTTAACATGACAAAACCCACATGTGATTCTCTGTATTAGAAAACTTAAAAAAAAGAAGGTGATATACATATGTCAATATATATAGTAAAGCATTTGAAAACATCCAGCCTTTATTTCCTCTAAACACCGTGAGCCACCTGGAAACAGAAGAGAGCTTCCTTTCCTGGTAAGACGCGTCTGCAGACCTTGGCAGCTGCTGTTGTGCTTCGCGCCCTGAAGGCCAAGGCCAGCCCTGCTCGTCCCCATCCCCCAACAAGGCATCCCCTCAGCTATGAGGAGAAAACGCATTCTGCCATTTATTCACAGAGCATTTGCAGAACACTGGTATACGTGAGGCACTGTGGCTACAGGTGATTGTAAGACGTACCTGGAAAAGCTCCTGGCAGAGCCTGGGAGCACGCAGAGACATGAAGGCACAGGAGCCCTGCACTGGCCTGCCTTGGTCTTTGTGCTGTAGTCTGTTCACTTAGTGGGGGTGAAGGGAAGTGGTGGTGAGAGGGGCACAGGATGGGATGGGAGGCAGGCTAGTAGGGGAGTGGTCTCACGAGCAGGGGCAGTCAGGAGGGCGGCAGACTTCCACAGTGAAGGCTAGAGGAGCCAACCTGGAGCGCTGGGTGGGACTCACCAGGCAGACAGGGTTCTGGGGACATCCAGACAGAGGGAGGAGACACCAGTGGACAGCAGCAGGGCCGCCACAGACATCCTGCCCCGTATCTCCTGATGTTCACTCATGCCATGTGCCGTGCAGTGTCCTCTACCTGCGTACCTGTGCCATCCTCACCACTAACCTGTGAGGCAGGGGGCTGCTGGCACCGTTCTGCTTTCCAGATGTGGACACGGTGACCTGGGCATAGTAGGCAGCTTGCCAGAATCAGCCCAGTAATGAATTGGCAGAGACAGGTGGGGCATCGGGCCACCTAGGACAAACCTCGGGGTGCAGCCCCTCCAGAGTGCTGGCCTTGAGGGCATGAGGCCAGAGGGACGTGGTCCAGGGAGGCTCTGGTGTCCCACCAGGAGATCTGGCGCTTTACAGATTATTTACAAGTGCTCCCTCGTGACTACACCTGCATTATTCAAGTGGAGGTTACTGAACAGCTCCGAAAGGTTAAATAATGCGCTCAAGGTCAAGCAGTTGCTAAGTAGAACTTAAAATTCAAACCCAGACGTGTCTGAGTCCGAAGCTTGTGCTATTTCCATGATACCATGCTGTCTCTTACGTATAATTCCTAAGTTTTCAAACTTATTATGGGATACAAAACAATCTCTATTGACTCAAGCCGTATTTATAGAACAGTTGCGTATAAGCTTCTTGGCCTATTTGACCTCAGTTTCCACTCTGTGAAAGGCAGATAATACGGCTTCCTCCCGGGCTATTGTAAGGAGTTAAGTGTCTGCTATTAGCCCTGGTAGATAAGAAAAGCTACAAAATGGCAAATCCAATTCGGTTCCAAATTATTTCTAATCTGTCCCAGCGATAGTTATAGAGACAGGGGATTTCTTCCTGCAAAGTTTAAGCATAAAAGCTTCAAAGGAATCCTTTAATCTGCTCCACAATTTCAAAACTTAATAAGAAATTTAGAAGTCAGAGACCTGGAGAGAACCCACTGCCTGTGGAATTCTAAAACAAACATTAAGGAACTAGGCTAAAGGAATGTTCCTTGAGGTTCTGTGGCACCTCAGACGGTGCCTTTTGTGATCATCACTGTTCATCTGAACCTCCTGTAGCTTTTCATCCGATTCTTTCATTCCACAGGTATTTAGTGAGCAACTGGTGCGTGCCCAGTTCTGAGGCTGGGGCTGTGGCGGTGAGAAGTTCCAGGGCCACAGGCTGGCAGAAGTGACAGGTGGTGAACAAGGAGTAAATATCAGGCTGCAATCAGGGTGCGAGGTATAAGCGGAAGGGTGGGAGCGAGGCAGCTTGCTGCTTTAGGGAGGTGGTCTCTAAAGGCCTTGGTGCAGGCTCCTGCGGAGGAGCGCCTTCGCAGTCTGTGTCACAGTGTCGCTCTATGGTGTCCAGGTCGGGACATTTGAATGTCAACATCAACTGCCCACATTTTAAATTATTTATGTGCCAGTTCTTGTCCCAGTAGATTGTGAGTTAATCAAAGCTAAGCTTACTCATCTTCGCATCTCCAGCATCTCGTGCAGGGGCTGTCGCACGTGCACACACACATGCACACAGTAGGTTCTCAGTAATGTTGAATGACCGAACAAGAAAGGAAATGGAATGGCTTCCAGAGACACGTGCTCCTGGCGATCGTACGCTGCGTGTCACTGTGGCAGTGCCGTGGGCAGCGGTGTGGAAAGCTTAGTCTGTATTTGAATCACCTGCAGGGCTCGCTAGGCCAGGTTCTGATCCTGTAGGACTGGTGGGGCCTGGGAACTTGCATTTCTAACCAGTTCCCAGGTGATACTGATGCTGTGGGTGTGGGGACCTCACTCGAGGGCCACTGCTTTAAGAGAAGAAAAATTAGGCATTTTATTTTGATCTTTATTGTCTGTGGGACTAAACTGTAGCATCCTTGAGAAGGCTTCTGGAAGCTGGGCACGTGGCACATGCCTGTACTCCCAATACTTGGGAGGCTGAGACAGGAGGATCGTAGGTTCAAGGCTAGCCTCAGCAACTTAGTGAGACTGTGTTTCAAGCTAAAAATTTAAAAGGGCTGGGGGATGTGTGTCTATCTCAGAGGTAGAATGTCCCTGAGTTCAATCTCCTGTCCCCCCGGCCCACACTTCCAGACCTTTGTGCAGTGCCTCACAGGGATGAATGAGCACATGGTAGGCTCTTTAAGCAGCCCAGTTTGAGGTCCCTCAGTGACAGCTATATAGTACATGGATTCTTGAAAAGGAATTTTCATAAACATCTGTGACAAACTCTTAACCCAAGTATACGATGCCGGTTGCATCTAGGCATTAACATGCTTACTTGGGGCAGGTCTGGAAACACTTGCCCGGGAAGTTCACGAACCTGCCAGACCGGCTTCGGCCCAGACATCTCCCTGGGTTGGGATTCACAGCAGCACGGCACCAGGAGGCTCAGAAACCCTCCGAGCCTGAGTGTGCCACCCTGTCCCGGAGAAGTGCCCGGTGGCTCATCTGCAGGATCTCCAGGGATTCTGCGGCACCTTCTCCGTGCCAGGCGGGTCTCTTGGACTATCGTCATGAGCCAGCCCCGCTGTTGCACTCCACGTGAGTGATGTGCAGACAGTGGGGGAAGAACCAGACAACAGGAGAAACGTGTGCTTTTATTACATTGTGGCCAAACAGGAAAATTGAGTTAGGTTTGCTCTTCAGAATGACTGGCAGAAAGCAAATATGTTTGCTTTGGGTGAGGATGTTTAGGGGACATTATTAGTCCCTACCAAATCCAAAGCAGTTTAGAGATCACATCAAACAAAATGATTCTATCTCCCGCCCCCAGAAATATCTCTACTGTTGAAACAGGAAAAACAAGGGAGAAAAAAATGCCGTTTTTATAGACCTAGAATGACCTTTGATTTTTACCAGCATCGTCACAGTACCCGGGTTACTTCAGGTCATCATGAGATGCAGAGGACCCTGGTATATCCATGGGAGTTTCTACAGTGGGGCAGGTCCCACGGAACCTGGCCACAGGAGCTGGTCAAGCTTCCCAGGCCCGGGTAGGTGCAGCTCCTGCATCCTGCAGTGGCGTGCGTGCTTCCTGTGGTACTTTGCCATCACTTGATGTGGTCATTGGCCCTTTACCTGTCTACTGCCCCGCTAAACCTGAGCTCCATGAGGGGAGAAATACTATACTCTCATCTCTCCCCACGCCTAGCAGGATTCTAGCCCGTGCCAGGGGGTCGGTAAATGATTGTCACTACTGAATGATGTCACTACTGAAAGGATCACGGCGTCTTGTGAAGGAGGTGGGCACAGAGGAGGGGGCGTCTTCCCTCAGCAGAGATGGGCGGGAAGGCATTCCACGTGAGGGACCAGCCTAGGCCAGCAGGGGGGATGGGCTCACTGTACAGATTTGGAGCAATTCTGCGGAAGCTTGGCAATAAGAGACGAGGTAAGGAAAGATAAGGCGAGACCACGGGGGGAGAATCCTGAGCGCCACTTAAAAGATGCAGACCGTCGAACGTGGCCGTGGAGCCACCCTGAGACTGGAAGGGAGCACTGGCTCTGTGATCTACCCCGGCCCAGGGTTATTAGCTTTGTCCACCCAAACCTGAATATCCTGGGTTTTCTCCCTGGCTCTGCCCAGGAAAATAAGAAACAGAGAATTACCCGATGTCCACCTTGGGTTAGGCATATGACATCCGTAGGATATAGAAAATCATTCCTTTATAGGTAATAGCTCCTAGGCAGGCATGGTGGTGCACACCTCTATTCCCAGTACTTGGAAGGCTGAGATAGGAGGATTGCAGGATTGAGACCAGCACGAGGTAACTTAGCGAGAACCTGTTTAAAAATAAAAAAGGCTAGCGGTATACCTCAGAGGTAGATCACCCCTGGGTTCAATCCCCAGTACCCTCCCCACATAGAAACAAATAAACAAACAAACAAATAAATAAATAAATAAATATATAAGAGCTCTTGAAGAAAAATTGAAGACAAGAAAGAGAAGCAAGAAGATATATGTAAGACTAGAATGCATAAAGAGATGCTGTAGAAAAGGCTTTGGCTGACTTTATTTATTTATTTATTTTTGTGGTACCGGGGATTGAACCCAGGGACATGCTATCTCCGAGCTACACCCTCGCCCCTTTCTAAATTTTTTTTTTTTGTTTTGAAACAGGGTCTCACTAGGTTGACGAGAGTCTCATTACTTTTTGAGTCTGTCCTCAAACCTGGTATCCTCCTGTCTCAGCCTACCAGGTACTAGGATTAGAGGCATACACCACCACACCTGGCCTTTGGCTGACTTTAAAAGCAATTCTATGACTTTAGAAGATAATTATTTTACCTTTCTGAACCTTTTATTCCTAGTTTGCTAAGATATTTTTTTTCTTTAAACCAGGAATGGGTGAGTGCTAGATTTTCTCAAATTCTTTGAGTCTTTTGAGATGAACATATAGATTTTTTGTTTTTGTTAATATGATGACTTACATTGATTAGCTTTAGCATGTCAAACCAACCTTGCATTCCTGGGATAAACCTTACCTGGTCATGATGTAGCATTTATCTTCAAAACATGGAATATTTAGGAATGAATCTGAGAAAAGATGTGGAAGATCTATGCACTGAGGTCCTTAGTGGGGAAGATGATCAAGATCTGAAGTAAGGCAGAGGAAGGGCGAGGGGAGCGGCTTATTTCAGCGGTGTCTCGTAGGTAATATGATACTACTTTGGGATGTGAATTAGCATCAAGAGTGTGAAATGACAAGAGTGTCTGCAGGATGTGGGCAGATGATGACTCTGGTACTGGTGATGGAAAATGTAGGGGTAAAGTGAGCGGGAACCCTATGTTCTGATCATGCTCCCAGACTTGCCCCAACTGCCGGTCAGGCTGGCAATTAAACAGAATTTAACAGGGCTCCTTGACTGGGCCTCCTTTTCTTAATTATATTCTCATCAATCTACTTGAGTTCTCTTTGATTTTTTAAATACTTTTATTGGTGTATTGTAATTATATATCACACTGAGTACATTGTAATTATATATCATACTTAGGTATAGAGATAGGAATATACATACACACAACACATGGCGCTCTCCCCACCAGATCCCACTGTACTCTCCCCTTCCCCATACATGTCATCGAGATTGGTATTGATAATTTCATATATGTGCATAGCATTATCTACACTGTTACCTTCATTATGTCTGCATCACCCACTTCATCACTCCTTTGGAGTCTCTTTATCTGAGGTCTCTCTTGTTACCCAAATTTCTAACTTCCACATATGAGAAAAAACATACAACTATTCGCTTTCTGAGACTAGCTAATCTCACTTAGCATAATATTATCTAGTTACATCCATTTTCTTGCAAGTGACATAATTTTGTTCTTTTTTATGGCTGAGCAAAATTCCACTGTGTGTATATACCACAATTCTGTGATTCATTCATCTGTTGCTGGACACCTAGCCTGGTTCCATAATTTGGCTATTGTGAATTGTGCTGCTATAAACACATGGGATATGCATGTGTTATTATAATATTTTGACTTTGATTCCTTTGGAAAGATGCCCAGGAGTGATATAGCTGGATCATATGGGTTCCATTTGAAGTCTTCTGAGAAACCAACACTCTAACATATAGGTACTGGTAGAAACTTACTCAGTAAGACCCCAAAACTCAGGAAATTAAAATAAGAACTAATAAATGGATGGCACTAAATTACAAAGCTTCTGTGCAGCAAAGGAAACCATCAAGAGTCTATAGAAGATCTTTGCCAGCTACTCCTCTGATAAAGGACTAATATCTGGAATGTACAAAGAGGTTAAAAAACACTAAAAAAAACAAATAATAAAAAACGGGCAATTGAACTGGATAGATATTTCTCAAAAGAAGAAATACAAGTGGCTAATAAATATATGAAAATATATTCAGCATCATTAGCAATCAGGGAGATGCAAATCAAAACTCCACTGAGATTCCATCTAACTCCAGTTAGAATGGCAATCATCAAGAATACGAACAATAATAAATCCTGGGAGGATGTGGGGAGTAGGAACCCTTATACACTGTTTGTTGGTGGGACTGCAAACTGGAACAGCTGCTATGGAGATCAGTGTAGAAGTCTCTCTTTGATTTTTTAAATAGTTCACATAATGCATTTATGATTTAAAGTCTTATTTTCAAATAGCCCATGAAGTGGCAGTCTTCTGAGAATTCCTTATTAAAGTTAAAGTTCTTGATCTTAGAGTTTCCTCTGTATGACAGCACTTCGACAACAGCGATTCTGTATTAATGAGGTTTACCTAACACTCTCTTTATAAATGATGCTGTTCTTGATGTATGCTTCTGATCTTTTCAGATACTGTAGATTTGAATTCCTATTCTTGCAAAGCTAAAATAAATGAACACATTTACTGTAGCCTTCAGAACATGGTTTTGTGCAGTATGAGCAATGATAGCTTTTGGATTGTCAGATGGCTTATCTATGTTTTTGATAATCTTGTGCCTTCGGAATACCAGTGGTCTCTTCTTTAACCCCTGCAGACAGTAAGAATTTTTTAAGGTAGAGTAAATTTTGACACTAGAGTTACAGCAATGGAAACTTCAGTATTACTACTTGATATGGCCACTCTGCATTTAGTTTGGGTTTTCCTATACAGATTTCTTTCTTTTTTTGCTTGTTTTAAAGCTGACATCTCCAGATATGATTTCTGAATTTCTTGAAAAAGCTCTTTCTGTTATTTTTATTCACTCCTTTTTCCCCTTCGATGGAAACTTGTAGCATCTGGCTTAATTCCTCAGCATCTGATGCAATTGTTTTCTCCGGGATTATCTGTGGACTTCTGTTAATGCAATCCATCCAATGCTCCTTTCTCACTCCTCCAACCATCTTCCTCCATTTCACCAAAGTTGGCACCACTGGACGCTGGTCTCCTTTGCGTGCCTCCTCTACCTCCTTTTTGGGGCATGACAGAGATCTCCTGAGTCTTCTTCATGTTCTTAGTTCTTGAAGTTTAAGACTGTGGGGCACTCCCCCCATGCCCACCCAGTCCACTAGGCACAGAGCCAGCTTCCCATAGCCCTGGCGATGGGTCCTCTCCTCGGAGCCAGCACTTAGCAGGGTCTCTCGCTGAGCAGCCCTCTGAGGCTGCTCCACGCAGGGCCATGTGAGACAGACCACCAACAGACCTTTATTTGAATCTCAGGAGCGGTGCTGGCAAAGATGAACTCAGTAATACAGCTGAAATAGCAAAATGAAGGGAAGGAAACTGCACTTTCTCCTGCCCAGAGCCGGTACCACGAGAGCAGAGTGTGTGTCATTCTGGATCCATTCAATGCACATGCATACAGGGATGGCTGTGTGTGTGTGTGTGGCGTGCACGCACACATGTGTATATGTGTTTTTTTCCTCCTAAATCAAAATTAGATCACTATACATGCTGTTTTGTAACTTGCTTTGTTCAATGAGTGCTATTCCATTTCTATTTCAGTATTTTTTGTTGTTTCTAATATGCTAATGATTTTAATTTCCCCCATTTGACCCCCAAATTCTATTTAATCTAAGCCAGTATACAATCAGGACTGCTCCTTGCACCTGGTGTCTATGTGGCTTAAGCCTTTCTTTCTTTCTTTCTTTCTTTCTTTCTTTCTTTCTTTCTTTCTTTCTTTCTTTCTCTTCTTCTTCTTCTTCTTCTTCTTCTTCTTCTTCTTCATCATCATCATCATCATACTGGGTGTTGAACCCAGGGGCAGTCTACCTCTGCACTATACCCCAGCCCTTTTTAGTTTTTATTTTGAAAGAGGGTCTCGCTAAGTTACCACATGTTGTCCTCAAACTTGCGATCCTCCGTCTCAGCCTCCCAAGTGTTGGGATTTCAGGTGTGTGCCACTGCGCCCAGCTTACGTGTGTTTTAAGCAGGCATCATCTTTTTCTTGACACTGCCTTGTGGAAGAGAGCAGGCCGGTTGTCCTGCAGGGTGTCCTTCCTTCTGACTGTCCAGTTGCTTCCTCATAGTGTTATTTGACTTGTTCCTCCATCCCCTAATTTAGACTGGAGTTACGTGTTGAGGTTGGCTAAGGTGTTTTTGCCTGGACACTTCAGGGGTGAGGTTGGTGCTTCAAGCTGCATTGCACTGGAGACGTCCTGTGTCTGGCTCTCCTGCCATGGGTGAGGTCGAGCCCGATCGGGGATAGGGCAAAGAGGCTCTGAGGCCAGCACTTTCTCCTTGCACTAGAGAACATTCCGTGTGTCGGTCCTCTGGCAGTAACCCAAACATCACCAGTGCCTCTGATGCCTTTAAATCCATTGGCAATCTTTGCCTGATTCAGTGATGTCATTATAGTTTTATAAAATAATGTTCTCAATTATTTCTTCTATTTTTATAAGGTGGCCTTCTCATGTAAATGTTAACTTTCAGCTCAACTCTTGGGACTCTTTGGGAGCCCAGAAATCCATTGCCTACCACAAAAACAGAAACAAAATATTTCCCTTTTCCCTTTCCCTTTCTAGTGTCAAAGCTCCTTCGGATGGGGAAGTGCTCGAGCCCCCTCCCATATCCTCTCTGAGGACCATCACGGACTCAGGATTTTTGTTGATTCAGTGTTTTCATCCACTTAAAGTCATTATTTTCGTTGCTCAAATTGTCACAATTTGGCCAAGAGGAAGACTTGGCTCCTGTGTCCTCTTGGCATGCCTAGTAATCTTTGCAAGATTCATTGCTTTTTTTTTTTTTGTGGTACTGGGAATTGAACCCAGGGGCATTCTACCTCTAGGCTACACCCACAGACCTATTTTTTATTCTTTATTTTGAAACAGGGTCTCACTAAGTTGCAGATGGCCTCACTAAGTAGCTGAGCCTGGCTGTGAACCCAGATCCTCCTGTCTCTGCCTCCCGAGTACTGGGATTACAAGCGTGTGCCACCACGCCCAGCTGATTCATCGCTTTTTATTACGAAAGATGAGCTCTTTCCATCTTACCAGCAACCTATAATGTATTGATATCTCTATTTGGAGTGGGGAAACCGAGGCTTAGAGCAGATGCTTCATAACGGTCATTACAGCTGATAAATGGTGTTATAGTCAGATATAAAATGCCCCCTAAAGAACTTATTTAGTAATATTCAGGGTTGATGTAGTGGAGTCATGAGGGTTGTAATCCCAGCAGTAGATAAATCCACTGTAATGGATTTTCCTGGGTGGTACCCGGTAGGCCGGTAGGGTGTGGCTAGATGGGGTGGATCCCTGGGGGTGCGGCTTTGGGGATTATATAAATGGTTCCTCCTCCCTCTGATCTCTCTTTTGCTTCTGGCCTCCATGATGTGCTCTCCCTCTCTCTGCCTCCCACTGCCATGCCCTGAGATCCATGGTTCCCGGCCTCACATGGACTGAGCCTGAAACCGTAACAAAATAAATCTTTCCTCTAAGTTACATGGCCAATCTTTTAGATTATCGCTGCAAGAGTGCTGACCAGAACAAATGGCATGGTTACGGTACAAGCTCGGGCTTGCCCGACTCCAAGCCTGTCCCATAGTTCTGGAAGCTTCCATGCGCTCCTCAATGCCCTCCCCACTCTGCTGTGCTCTGCCGGCGTTGTACTCAGTTGATGGCGCATGCTCTCTCCCTCCCCTGCCGCGTGACCTGAGCCCTGCGATCTGCGGGTCTTATTTGCACCCGCGTCACTTGTGTCCTCAGGGTAATGCATGCCTGCACCAGGTGAGGCCATCGTCCTGTCCCTGAGGCCGCTGGCTGCTGGCCTTCTTCACATTCTTCTCCTTCATGAGCCCTGGGATGATAATATCGACTTAGTGAGTGGGAGTCATTGCGCAAGAATGTCCCCAGCATCGAAATGACTCAGTTGAAGTATGACTGTGTTTTTAAATTAAATATCAAGACCTGTCATCCGACAACACGGATAAATGACACCGAGATACAATATTTGAAATTAGAACTGCTCTGGGGAATCAAAGATATTCTGTGCCATATACACAGTAGACGTTATAGAAGCGAACGAGAAGGGACGCGTCTGTTTTCTGGAAAAGTTTAAAATAAAATTTGTCAAATATCAACTGAGTGTTTAAAAAAAAATCAACTGAGGCATCCTTTGGAAAATTCCAGGACCTCTTTTCTTACACACCAAGCCACACGAAGAGGCTAGCAATGTTTAACAGGGAAATAGAACATAGGAGCTTTTCTCTCAAGAAACCTAATCTATAAAAGCACACAAGGCTCTAATATTAATTTAACCTCTCCCAAATATGATGACGCTATATGAAAACCATAAATTAAGTCTATTGTACAAATTGCATTCCGGATTCCAGTATCTATTCCTCAGCTTAGTGGAAGCAGCTGCCCTGTGGACCGGAAGGTTCAGCTGTGGCTTGCTGGCCCCGCCATTGCTTCAGTACCAGCTAGCAGCACCGCCTCCCGGGAACCTGCTGGCACCCCAATGCAGGCCGCCTGTATCCCCACGTGCCTGCAGGTGGCTTGCGTGCACCTTCAAGTTCAGGACGCCCCCCTCTGGCTGTGCTTGAACTCCTCCAGGAAGCCCTCCCTCACCTGGCCCTGGGCCCTCTGCTGCCACGTTGAGCCTGCGGTACTGTTGTCACTGGTCCCTTCTGTCCTTGCCATCGTACCCTCCCTTTCGGGTGTGGTGTTTTGCACACTGAATGTGCTCAATAAATACTTGCTGAATAGCAGAACATTCTTGGTTCTGAAGGTCGCAAGAAGAAAGAAGTGATTCCTGTCATTGTGGAGGCAGACTGGAAGTGGCCAGTGACACTGCAGGTCCCACAGGCGCTGGCCGTGTGACTGTCCCGAGGAGGGAAGCAGATTCAGGTTCCCTGACACAGGTGCTTGAGCTGAGCCCTGCAGACTGGCGGCGAGGCCCTAAGCTTCCTTCTCACCCCACCACCCGGCACCCCAGGGGAAGATGTCCTCCTGCTTCCTGGATGTTGGTCCTGGACGCATTAGCAGGCGACAGCCAGTTCCTCACAGGTGGCTTTTAAGCTTCCAGGAGAGACCCTTCCTAGCCCCGAAGACCACCTGCTTGGCCCTGTCTTAGCCTGTGTGGGCTCCCCCATGATAGATCTCGATTTGTTTTCCTTTGTTCTCTGCTCGTTTGTTTTATATTCTGCACTCGGGGGCTATTTTAAAAAGCAACATGAAACTCATTAAATGAAATATCCCTAAGGGTTGGATTGTGGCCTGAATGTCAATACGTATCTGGTAGAGAGAGGAAATTAAAACCCACATCGCTGCATTTCATCTGGGTAGGCCTTGGTAGCACGGCAGGTGTGTCCCGGCAGCAAGGCCACCTCCAGTGCAAATAGCAAGAAGCCCCCTGGGCCCCGGCCCGGGGTCCCTTCCCTCAGCCCTGCTTCCTCTGCAAAGCCACTCCGCCCTCCCGAAGTGGGGAGGGCCAGGCCTGCGCTGCCTTCCTCGCCGGCCTTCCAAGAGGTCGAGATGAGGTAGTGGACATGTTTTATTTGTTAGACTCTTAGGTTAACATTAAGTAAAATTATGATTATCCATTCCAAAGCGAATTCCCGGCATATTGCCAAAATAGTATCCTAAGCCCGTCCCCAGGTTTTCTCTCCGTTTTCTTCCTTTTCCTGTTTCTCTTCCTCCCAGCCCTCCTGGCCTCCTCCTCCTCTCTCTCCCTAGGCCTCCTGTCCGGATCCCTCCCCTTTCGTCGGCCCTCCAGTTCTCTGTGGAGGTCTCATCATGCACACGCTCATTCATGTCTGGAGTCAGCCCATGACTCCTAAACATAGGCCTCTCGCCTTCCGTGAGGTGAGGATGCCAGGAAGTACCGTGCCCACGGCCATGAAGGCACGAGGAAGCCACTCGGGGTTCAATAGGTGACGTCACATGTGCCACTCACCTCGCCTCACGTTAACTTTCTGGAACCTTCTCTAGAGCATGCCGCTTTACCAGCCTGCTCAGCCTCAGTGCCTACACCTGGGTTTGCAAATAAGGGCTCCTCAAGGGGCCTGTGTTGAGGGCTGGTGTTAGGGACACAGCTGGTTAGTCTTGGGTCAACCAGAGCTCCAAGACGTTGACACTTTTGAAGAGGAGAAGGGATCTTGTGCCTGCTGTGCCAGGCAAGTCCTCGATCTGGTCTAATCCATATTTCAGTCCTGAGTGGCAGGCACTTATGTCCTTGTGGGGACGCTCAGGCCCAAGGAAGTCAGTCCTTTGTTAGAGTCATGTCGGTGGAAGGCAGGAGAGGAGATTCACACTCGGGGATTTTACTCCCAGACCTCTACCCCTTGCACCGCACTCTGCAGTGTGAGCCCAGCAACATCTTGCAGACAGTGTGGTATTATTGGAGGCAGTAGAAGACCTGGGATCACACTTAGGGGTATACCACTCTCAGTACCATCTACTCACAAGTTCCTGAGCTTCTGTGGGTCTTGGCTTCTTTATTTTTGAGTTGGGAGCAACATAGACCTGGGAGAGTTCCTGTGGGTGTAGAGCAAAGGCACATGAAGGCCTCTGGCAAGCCTCCATCTCCCTAGAGATCACACCTGAACGGAGGCCCCGGTGCTTTGGTGGAGCAGGTGCTGGGAACTTGAGGGGACTGTGGCCTCATGCACCTTGCCAATCCTCTGCTGTCAGCTCGTTTGGCCTCTGCAAGACATGGCTGGTTCTGCTCACGAGAGCACAGATTTGCAGCCGATGCGACTTGGGGATAGTGAACTTGAGAATCCCCCAGCCGTGCAGCCGCGGGATGCGTTCCGCGGTGATGCAGCAGCCGCCCAACAGGGCCCCCAGGGTCTGCTCTCTTTTCCACTCACCTCTCTTCTTCCTTCCTTACCAACCAAACTGGCTAAGTTCTAGAATTTGCTGAGGATTTTTTTTATATAAGTCTATTTCTCAAGTAGCAACTTTGTAGAGTGAGGCAGGAGGGAACGAAATGAGAGATGAGCACCTAGCCGTTTTTTCTCCATTTACCTCTTGTCTCTTTCCTCTGCCACATTGCTTGGTGTGGGGAAACGAGCATCATTTTTCACCGAAGGCAGATCTGGCTCCTGTGGGCGCTGCTTCAGTCTACATTTGGGCGGTTGAGGCTCTCTGGACCAGTTAATACCCACTTGGAATTCGACTGAACATCACCCCAGTACTTCGCTAATCTCTGCAGAATTTTAGTGACGTTTTCACTTCCGGTCTCTGGTCAGAGGTCCTGCTATAGAACAGTGACCGACAGGCACTTGCTAGCTTTCCTTTCTGTCTTCTCAGTTCAGCTCAGCAGATCCTTATGAAAGTATTTATTTGTGCTTCAAAACTTACTACAGAGCTGGATGCAGTGGTACATAGCTGTAATCCCAGCTACTTGGGGAGCTGAGACAAGAGGATTGTAAATTTTTTTTTTTTTTTGCGGTACTGGGGATTGAACTCAGGGGCATTCTACCTCCGGGCTACACCCCCAGCCCTGTTTTTTACTCTTTATTTTTTTGAAACAGGGTCTCGCTAAGTTGTGGAGGGCCTCACTAAGTAGCTGAGGCTGGCCTCGAACCTGGATCCTCAGGTCTCAGCCTCCCAAGTACTGGGATTACAAGCATGCACCACCATACCCGGCTGAGGATTGTAAATTTAAGGTCAGCCTGTGCAACTTTGTGAGACTTTGTCTCAAAGTGAGAAATAAAAATGGGCTGGGGATGCAGCTCTGTGGTTGAGCACCCCTGGGTTCAATCCCCACTATTGCAACAAAACAAAACAGAAAACAAAAAAACATGCAGTGGAGTGTGGTGATGTCAGGACTGGCACGTGTGAAATGTGACCAGGAGGAGTGGTTGTGTGTCATGTGCATGAGGTGGGGAGGGAATGGGAGGCCAAGGCGGGGGAGCCGGGAACCCCCAAAGGCCACAGTGCAAAGCGGGAGGTTTTGGACTTTGTTCTTTTATTTCTACCTATTTTGTCCTTATCACTAAAGCAACAAATGCATCTTGTAAGAAAGCTCTGAGCCAGGTGTGGTGGCGCACACTTGTAATCCCAGTACTTTGGGAGGTGGAGACCGGAGGATCCGGGTTCGCGGCCAGCCTCAGCTTGCTTGCGCTCTCTCTCTCTCTCTCTCTTTTCTCTCTCTCTTTCCCCCTCTCCCTCTCCCCGTCTCTCTCTCTCTACTTAGTGAGGCCCTCCGCAACTTCGTGAGACCCGGTTTCAAAATAAAGTATAAAAAATAGGGCCGGGGGTGTAGCGCAGAGGTAGAACGCCCCTGGGTTCAATCCACGGTACTGCAAAAAAAAAAAAAAAAAAAAAAAAGAAGTCTCTGGACAGCTCAGAACAACGTAAAAATGAAAAGCAAAATATTCCTCAACATCTGACTGTACAGAAATGAGTGGGTGCTATCATCGAGAGTCGATCCTTCCAGTTTTTCTCTAGGTGTCATTTCACAGAGGTGAGATGCTACTCGTGGACACGCTGGAACCCTGCCTGTGCCACTAGAGTTGTAAGCATTTCCTCCTTGCACACGGCATGCGCGTAAGTTGCTGCGTGCTGGAGCCATTCCAAGGCTTGTAAAAACCTTGTAAAAACCTTGTTTGCTGCTTGGGTTGCAGTGATGCAGTGATAATACTTTGACGAGAAGAGCTGGTCTTACGAAGTGGTGAGCGGGCAGAACTTTTGAAGCAGGGCGTTGTGCATCAGCTCTTTCTCTTAGGGGATCCCTCGTGGCAGGAGGAGATGCTGCAGGTCACAGGAGGGCTGGTCCCTCTTGGCGGTGTCCTTTCAGCCAATACGTGCCCACCTGCGTGAGGCCTCTTAGGCCACTGTTGAGAGAGTGCACGAGTGGGCGCCTCAGGCTTGTAGGAGCCCTGTGAGTGCACAGAGAGCAGGGGAGAAAGGTTGGAAAGCAATATCTGTGCACGGGGTGGAACCTGGAAGCATCCGCAGTGATTTGGGCCACATGGCAGATGGCACGGCCACTCCTGGTCTGGTGACAGCAGAGGAGGGCAGGATGTAGAGGCCTGTGGGAAGTGATCTGTAGGGCTGCTCCTTGACGGCCACACAGACCTGTGCTTCGAATGCAGTCGATTTTGGCGGGGGGATCCCGGAGGGCGGCTCTACTGGTGGCATCGGTTAGGGAACGCTGGCCGGTGGATGGAGGTGGAATTGTGGGATTCCTTGGAAGAAACCGGGAGAGCCCGGAAGAGGAGAACAGGTGGATCCCTGGGGAATGCTGATGCTTAAGGGGCAGACAGGGAAGTGACTAGAAACTTGAGGGTTAAGCAGACATTTCCAGGATTAGAGGAGGCCAAGGGTTTCAGGCTGGGTGCCAGCAAGCCTGGGGCGGAGGCTGGTAAAGGGGATGCCACGTTCGGAAGTAGGGATGGTCGGTGTGGTCAGGGGGGTTGCACCCACAGGGCCAGAGCGGGGGAGTGCAGAGGTTTGGCAGGGATTCTGCAGCAGTATAGGAATGAGCTGTGCATGTAAATATTACATGATTCTTAGTTGAATATCCTGCAGAGACAAGCGCCAAGTGAATACATTGATAAATGCAATTATGTCTGTAGAATTATAATAATAATGCAACATTTATCTTTGATGTGGTTTTATTTGCTCATTGGCTCTCACCAGTGGTTTTATTGATTTGCTTGATTCCAAAAACAATGGCTATTTTGAAACATCTGGTTTAATTTTTAGTGTTAAAAGTAATTAAGAAGACCAAACTGGGTGCAGTGGCACACACCTATAATCCCAGTACTTGGGGGGCTAAGACAATAGGATTGCAGGTTTGAGGCCAGCTTCAGCAACTTAGAAAGACCCTCAGCAACTTAGCAGGACCATGTTTTAAAATAAAAAGGGCTGGGGGTATAGTTTGGAGGTAGAGTGCCCTTGGGTTCAATCCCTAGTACCAAAAATAAATAAATAAATAAATAAATAAATAAATAAATAAATAAATAAAAAAGACCAGATGATTCTGCACCTTAAGGCAAAGGTTTTACACCCATAAATTCTCATTCCGATTTTCAGGATCTGGTGATTTTAGTATTCTTTTTTTTCTACCTGCTTTAATTAATAAAATGTAGGGACACAAAAACTGTATTTTTAAGGCATATACAATCAAGAAGAAAAGGACAATTGCCAATGATATAAGCAATATTATGTGTAAACAGTGATGTTAAATGTAAATACTGTAGCCACTTAATAACTTCTTTAAAGTTTTGTTTTTAATTTTAAAATCATAACTATGCATATTTATGGGTGCAATGTGCATTTTCATACATATGGGTGCAATTTTCATACATTTATACATCATATAATGGTCACATCAGGGTAATTAGCATATTCATCACCTTAAACATTTATAATTTCTTTGTGCCATGAACCTTCAAAGTCCTTTGAAATATACAACATGTTGTTAATAACTATAGTCGCTATGTGGTACAACAGAACAACAGACCTTATTTGTCCCGTCTCTCTCTGACTCTAACCATTGATCGACATCTCTTTTCCCTTCCATCACCCCTCCCAGCTTCTGGTAAGCACCATTCTACTATCTACCTCTATGAGTTCAACCTTTTTAGATCCCACGTATATGTGAGATAATCGGGTATTTGTCCTTATGTGCCTGCTTATTTCATCAGTCAGAATGTCCTCAAGGTTCATCTATGCTGTCACAAAGGACAGGATTTCTTTCTTTGTATGGCTGAGTAGTATTCCATCATCTTATATAAAAAATCCATCCATCTCTATTGACACTTAGTGATGGATACTGAGGTTGCTTCCATACCTCTGCTACTGTGAATAATGCTGCGATGGACACGGGGCTGCAGAAATATCTTCCATGTACTGATTTTAGTTCCTGTGAATATATGCCCAGTAGGGGGACTGAAGGATTATATACTAGTTCTGTTTGTATTTTTTTGAGGAAACTTCCTACTATTTTTCAAAATGGCTTCACTGATTTACAATATGCCAACAGTGTAGAGGGCTCCTTTTTCTCCAATTTCTCACTCATGCTTGTTATCTTTTTGATAATAGCCAATCTAACAGGAGTGCGGTGTTAGCTCATTGTGGTTTAATTTGCATTTCAGTGGTGATGAGTGATTTTGAGCATTTTTCATATATAAATTGGCCGTTTGTATTTCTTCTTCTGAGAAATATCTATTCAAATCTTTTACCCATCTTAAAATAGTGTTGTTTTCTTGTTATTGAATAGGTGGAGTTCCTTGTGTATTTTGGATATTAGCCCCTCGTCTGATGTAGGATTTGTGAACTTTTTCTCCCTCTCTGTAGGTTGTCTCTTCACTCCCGGTTACTTCTTTTGCTGGCAGGAGCTTCGGGTTCAATGCCACCCCATTTTTCTGTTCTCATTGTAATTGCCTGTGCTTTCAGGGTCTTCCCCAAAATTAGGCTGCACAAGCTGTTGTTTTGGAGCTTATGTTTCCTTCTAGCATTTTATAGTTTTGGTTCTTACATTTAAATCTTTAATCCATTGTGAGTTGATTTGTGTATATGGTGAGACATAAAGGTCAAATTTCACTCTTCTGCTTGGTGGTATCCAGTTTTTCCAGCATTGTTTATTGAAGAGACTGTCCTCTTGTGCATTCAACATCTCTTCATGATAAAACTCTCTCAACACATTAGGTATTGAAAGCATGCAACTTTACATAATACAGGCCAGATATGACCAACTCACAATTAATATACTACACAGAATAAAGGTTGAAGACTGTTTCCCTAAGATCTGATACAAGAGATTTTTTACTGAACATAGTGCTGGAAGCCCTAGCTAGAGAAATTAGGGAAGAAAAAGAAAGAAAAGGCATTCAAACTGGAAAGGACAAAGTTAAATCGTCTCTGCAGATGGCATGTTGTGTAGAGAGAACCCTAAGACTCCGCCAAAAAACTATTAGAGGCAATTAATTCAATAATATTGCAGGATACAAAACCAATATACAAAAATTAGTGGCATCCTTTTTTTTTTTGTGGTACCAGGGATTGAACCTAGGGGCGTTCTACCTCTGCGCTACACTCCCGGCCCTATTTTTTATACACGGTCTCACAAAGTTGTGGAGGGCCTCACTAAGTGGAGAGAGAGAGAGAGAGAGAGAGAGAGCGAGAGCGAGCTGAGGCTGGCCGCGAACCCAGATCCTCCGGTCTCCTCCTCCCAAAGTACTGGGATTACAAGCGTGCGCCACCATGCCTGGCAGTGGCATCCTTATATACTAATAGCAAACTATCTGAAAAAGAAATCAAGAAAACAATCTCATTTATAATAGTTACAAGAAGAAAAACCCTTAGGAATACATTTAACCAAGGAGGTGAAAGATCTTTACACTGAAAACTATAAATCATTAATGAAAGCAATTGAAGAACAAAAATAAATTGAATGATATCCTATGTTCATGGATTGGAAGAATTAATATTGTGAAAATGTCCATACTGCCTCAAGAGATCTACAGATTCAGTGTAATCCCCCCTAAAATATCAATGGCATTCTTCACAGAAATAGATAAAGTATCCTAAAGTATATATGGAACCACAAAAGACCTCAAATAGCCAAAGCAATCTGGAGCAAAAAGGGCAAAGCTGGAGGTATCCTATTGTCTGACTTCAAAATATGCTACAAAGCTGTAATAATCAAAACAGCATGGTGCTGGCATGAATTCCTGCATGTACACCCAACTCATTTTTTACATTTTGACATTTAATAACTTTTAGCAGAATTCTGTTAATAGAGGAATAATAATAAAAAGGTTTATAAAATTATGACTGTTACATTGTGGTTATAGAAATTCTTTTATAGGGCTCTTTAAATTTGTTTTGTAAATCGGTTAAGTTCAATTTGAGAAAATGTTTTACTTTGAAGTTCGTGTATTGTTTTATATACTTTTCACAGGACTTGAATGTCCTTTGTATTATATGACCTTCACAATAGCCTTATGACAGTAGCTTTTGGGGGTTAATTGCTCTGTGTTATGGATTCATTAATGATTTATTTACTGTCAGAAGCATGTGACTGCTTTCCAGTTGGTTATTCCGGGACCTTCTTCATTCAGACATGAACTTGCAGAGCTGCCCAATGCAATAAGCGACAGAGAATTCTGCACTTAGTTTTTAATATCACTCATCTCTCTTCTGAGCTGCTTCTTTTGATGATGTCATTTGACTGGATGGCCTCTTGGTCCCTCCCTCCTTCTCTGTCTGTCCATCCATCTGTCGGCCTCTCTCTTTCTCCCTCTGTCTCCCACATGTTCAGTCAGTTCTCAGAAGCTGGGGACGTAGAGCTGCAGGACAAGTTTTGCTGCAGTGTATCTGCATGCGGGTCTCCCAGCAACCACCCCTGTCCCCAGCTGGGCTGTGAGCACCTCCAGGAGGGGAGGTTTCCAGTGCCCAACATGGTACCTGGTATCTAGGTGTCTCAGCACATACTTTTTGGATTAAAGAGTGAGTGAAAGCTACAATGGGGGACAAATTGGGTCAATTCAGTAGCACTTCTTTTTCTACATCACAGAGTTTTGCGTGAGAAATCAGTGAGGTGATGCATGTGGAAGCTTCTAGTTTGTGCTGGAAGGCCATGCCAGCTCTTCACAGTGGCACAGACACAGTGCTACAGTAGGGCCAGACCCCTGGCTCCCGTGCATTAAGAGGGCCGCTGGGAGCCGGTAGCTGAGCTGGGGTTTGCGGGGCGCGTGACGCAGGCCTGGCGTGTGTGATGATGCGTGCTGCTGAGAGAAAAGGTCAAGACCAGGTCAAGAAGTTCTCGATTGCCAAGAAGTTGTATTTTTAGAATTTGAGATTTCTTTAAGTAAGCTCTTAGGATGTAATAGTCAAATGGTGGAAGGATTTTTTTTTTCCTCCTGCCAGCTCCTGATATTCTTTATTGGAGAATGAAATGGAAGGGCCGTGAGCAGGAGCCCGAGAGTGCACTTAACAAAATGCCACTTGCAGCGGATCAATGTGCACTAAATCGTTTTAAAGGTAGTCTAAAGGCAGAGCTGTGCCGTTTAAGAATTAGCCAACATTAGTGTATCAGCAGCGAGGCCGGTTGCTGTCTGTGGAGTAAGCAGCCCTTCTCAGAAATGTTTGCTAAATTGAATTTAAAGTAGCGGGCAGTTATTTTTGGTAGACAACATTCCTAAGCTGTATTTCTTTTGATTTCGTTGAACTATGTAGAAAACAAATGAATGGACCGAGTTCTTAGGGGAGGCATGGGCTTCCAAAGCACTTCCTTATTCCAACCCAGAAGCCGTAATTTAAAGAATTTTTTTTGATAAATGTGTGCACTAGAGAACTGGAGAGTGAGATTTCCAGGTATCAAAAGCAAAGAGGAAGTTCAAAGTCCCAGTGTTTAATGGGAACCGAAGCCAAAGCGTCTCCTTCTGATAACTTTACCAACTGACAAAGCTTCTGATGCCGATGTGGAGGGGAGTGCAGGCTGTGGGGCCCCTGGCACTGAGCCATGATTGGCCTCCCTGAAGCTGGGGGCAAAGCCTGCTTCCCACACTGGGGAGCGGCAGGGAAACATGCCAGGGCCAAGCACCATGGAGTGCAAAGAGCTCCCCTAGGGAAGTCTGCACTTCCCTGAAACCTGCAGGGAGCAGCCATGCTAGGTACAAATGCTCCACAGAGACACTTCCCTGGCCAGGGATGCATGGATGTTCCACAGGAAAGAATTTGTTCAGAGAATGGGGGTATAGTAATTTACCATGAACCATGCCAGGAGACAGACCACCATGATGGGGAATCTACAGGTCCAGCGGATGGGAGAATCTCTTCCTCAGGAAAGAGACCTTAAGTAATCCTGTTTGAAATGGTCAGAATAGTATTGGAAGAAATTAGACCACCAGTATGAAACTAAAGCAGGTTGATTTGAAAAAGAGCCACATAGAAATCCTAAATTTATATAGGTATATAATTTTAGAATAGAATTTAGAATATTTATATATATAAATTTTAGAATTCTAGAATTTAAATTTTAGAATTTCGGAATTTTAATTTTAGAATTTAGAATATTTGTATGTATAAATACTAAATACTATATAATTTTAGAATATATATTATATATTCAGATAGTTTATATATATGTTCATATAGTGTATTTATATATTATCTGTGGAGGTAAAAATAATCCAAAATAGTGGATGGGTTAAAGAGAAGACTACATGCACTTGAAGACAGAATAAGTAAATCAGGATATAGATCTTAGGAACCTCCCAGGATGGGTTTCAATGAGACAGGTTGAAACCATGGAGGAGTGGTTAAGAGGATAGAAAAAGAGGCTCCAATATATGTCTAGTAGGAGTTCCAGGTATAGAAAGCAGAAGAATCCTGAAGAGAAAAACATTCGAAGAGATAATGACTGAAAATTAGCTTCAAAGATACATGAGCCCTTAAACTGAATAAATGCATCAAGTTTTGGGCTTCCAAGTTTAATGAGAATGATAAATTCTCAGATCCAAAAAGCTTGACAAATCCCAATCAAGATGAATACAAAGAAAATCACACCAGGATGCTTTGTGATCAAATTGCTGAAAACTGGTTGTAGAGGAAAATCTTTAAAACAGAGAAAAAGCAAATGTGAGATGGAAGCAAAAATAATGATTGTGGACATCTTGTCAAGAAAAATGCAACTGGGAGACAACGGAATTTCATCTTTCACTTGTTAAAGGAAAATAGCTATAAATCTAGGATTCTATATGCAAAAGGGTTCCTAAAAATTAAAGGTGAAATATAGACAAACATACACTGAGAGAATTCATCTCCAGCAGACTTGCTCTATTAGAGGGTTTCCAGGAGACCCTAAGGCAGAAGAAATGATGCCTCAGACCTGGAGATGTTTGGGAATAGTGGAAATATGGGTAAATATAAGAATAGTTCACATAATTTTTTTTGGAATTTTTAAGTTTACTTAAAAGAAAATTGACTGCATTTTAAGTCAAAAATTTGAAAAGCATACATAAAGTAAAAAATATGACAAATGTAGGGTGGGAGAAATGGAAATATATGGTGGTTAAGTTCTTGTACTGTATTCATGTACTATATATGATATTATTTGAAGATAGATTGTGATAAGTTCAAGATATATATTCAAATCATAGAACAATCATATAACAAAAGAGTTCAAAGCACTATATTTGACAAATCAGTAATGCAGGTAAAATAGAATACTGAAAAAATATTTAATCATAAAATAAGATGGTTCAAGAAGGGAAAAAAGAAAAAAAGAGATGGGAGAGTTAGCAAGGCTGTAGAATTAAACCCAACCATATCTATAATTGTGCTAAATGTAAGTGGTCTGAAAATTTCAATTTAAAGGTAGAGACTATCATATTGGACAAAAAAATCAAGATCCAACTGTATATTGTTTCTAGCAAATGCATTTTAAAAACAAAAACACAGATGAAGTATAAAAGGATTAGAAAGATATATCATGGAAAAACATTTATCATAAGAAAGCAGGAACATATCAGTGTAGGATGAAGTAGACCAGGAATTTTATCAGGGATACAGAGGACATTTCATAATAGTGAAAGAGTACATTCTTCAAGAAGGTATAACATTCTTAAATGTATATGCACCTAATAACAGAGCTTCAAAATATATAAGGTAAAGAACTGACAATCTAGAAATGAACAATGGACAGATCCGTAATTACAGGTGGAGATTTTACTACTTCTTCCTTGGTAATTCATAGATCAAACAAAATATCAATGAAGACATAGAAGACTTAACTCTCACAACCACTTGATGTAGTTGTCATTTACAGATTACCAAAAAACAAAACAATACTCTCTCTTTTCAAATATATGTTGAACAATTAGCAAGATAGATGATATGCAGGGTCATAAGTCAAGTATCAATAAACTTTAAAAATTTAAGTAATGTAGAGTATCTTCTGTAACCATACCAGAATTAAATTAAAAACCAGTAATAATAAGATGTCTTAGTAAACCCCAAATATTTGGAAATTAAGTAACATATTCCTCAATCACTCATGGACTACAAAAAGTAACCACAAGGACAATTTTAAAACACACACAGAGAGAGAGAGAGAGAGAGAGAGAGAGAGAGAGAGAGAGAAAATATGTAAGGTATCAATATCAGGAATGAAGAAGGGGACATCAGTCTTTCCTACAGACATTAAAATGATAATAAAGGATTTTAATGTCCTTCATATGAGTAAATTTGATAAATAAAATGGAAAAATTCCTTGAAAGACACATCACTAAAATTGATTCAAGATGAAACAGAATGTCTAAATAGCTCTTTCATTATTAAAACGAAATAATTCGTTGCTTAAAAATATTTTCCCAAATAAAATGTCAGACAGACGACATTAGTAGATTTTATATTACCATGAAGAAGAAGTACCAATCTTTATAAAAACTCTGCAAAAATCAAGGAGGGAACATTTCCCAATTTATTTTATAAGGCTAGCATTAGCCTGATAGTGAAATAAGACAAAGACATTATAAGAAAACCATGAACCAATATCTTTCATGAACATATATGCAAAACTCCTTAAAAATGAGCAAATGGAATTCAGTGATCTACTTATCAAAAGAAGAAAAAAATACAACAGTATACGAAATGGGTGATCCATCATGATTCATTGGGATTTATTCTAAGAATACTAAATTTGTTAAACATTCAAAATCCAATCTGTCTAACCATATTAACAGAATTAAGGACATTAAAACCATGATCACTAGATACATAGAAAGCCCTTGGCAAAATATTTTTACACACTTATGATAAAAAAATACTCAGAAAACGAGAAATAGAAGGCACCTACTGATCTCTAATGGATATCTCCAGAAAAATCTGTACTTAACATTACACTTCATGTTGAATGCTTTCCTCACAAAGTTGGTAAGAAGGCAAGATGTTCACTACTTCTATTTAGCGTTATACCGGAAAATCTTGTTTGTGTCAAATGGAACAAAAAAAGAAACAAAAGTGCTCAAATTAAATAAAAATATTTTTTTCACCAAAAATATTACCATGTGCCTAGAAAATATTAAGGAATTTACAGAAAGTCTACTAGAATAATTAAGCTTACTTAGCAGGGTAACAAGATACAAGGTCGATATAACAAAATCACTTTAATTTTTTATATGTTATCAGTAGACATTTGGAAGATGAAATTAAGAATATACCATTTACAAAACATATAAAAAAAGCATATACTTGGTGATGCATTTGAGAAAAGGTATACAAGAATTGTGCATTGAAAATGAGATTGTCTTGAGAAAATAAAGACCCAAGAAGTTGAAACATGTCAAAAGCTCTACGGGGCTGTAGACAATAGTAATAGTACTAGAGTAACTAGTAGTAACACCTAGTGTTCAGATGGCGGTTCTTTTTGAATTAATCTTCAGATCAAATGCAGTTCTAACAAAAATTTCAGCAGGCTTGTTATTTTTAAAGAAGTTGTTTGCTTTATTGTAAAATTTACATTGAAGCACAGAGGAACTGAAATTCCCAGAAAACACAGCCAGGGTAATTAAGGCAGTATAGTATGGGTATAAGGATAAACCCAGATGAATGGGGAAAAAATAGGGAACCCAGCAGCAGACCCACCTACAAACAGTACAATGAACCAAATGAGCCAACGGGAGGATGACCGACTCTTTCAACAAATGACGTCAGAGATAATTACCTGTATGCAAAAAAAGTTACTTTGGTGCTTATGCCACACATCCATTAAAGTTAAATTGAAATGGGTCATGGAACTAAGTATAAAAGATAATGCAGTAAAGTTCCTGCAAGAAAACACTAAAAATCTTCTCAGCCTTGGGGTAGACAAAGGTTTCTTAAGATAGAGGAAAAGCATGAAAAATAAAGGACAAAATAATAAATTAGACTTCATCAACATTAAAAACTCTTCAAAGTTACTTTTAAGGCAAACAACAACAACAAAAGGCAGCGTCAGCTTTGGAGCAAACAGTATTTGCAAACATACATCTGGAAAAGGACCCATGTCCAGAATATATAGAAACTCTCACACCAGTAACATAAGAGTCTGATTTTAAAACCAGGTAGAAGATTAGATAGCTAGTTCACCAAAGATACAGGGATGGGAAATAAGCCTATGAAGAGATGCTCAGCATCATCTCTCAGCAGCACACGAAGGCCAGGACGAGACGCCAGCCCATCAGAAGGCCTGGGCTTCAAAGGAGCCTCACTCCTAAGCATTGGTGAGATTGTAGAGGAACTGGAACTCTCATATGTTATTAGTGAGGATGTAAGACAGTATAGCTACTTTGGAAAACAGTTTAGCCATTTCTTAAGAAATCAAACCATTGCTTTCCTTACAGCCCAGCGATTCTTCTCCTAGGTATTTATCCTAGAAAATAAAAACATAGGTTCATGCAAAGACATGATGGATGTTCACAGCAGTGTCATTTATTGTAGCCCAATTGGAAATGACAAGATGTTCACGAACAGGTGCAGCACACCCATACAGTAGAATACTACTTAACCACAAAAAAGAAATTGAAAGACTGCCCGATACGCCCACAACACAGGTGACTCTCAAACACATTATGCTCTGCTGCAGGAGCCACGCACATGCACCCTGCAGGATTCTGTCTGCAAGGAGTTCTGGAATGTGCGGAACCCCACTGGAATGCCAGTGAGCAGTCGTTTTTGAAGGTGGCTTCAGGTGGTGCAGCCCCTGCCTTTGACGAGGAGGAGCCACGAAGGAACTTTTCAGGTCAATGTAAATATTTTGCATGTTATTCCTGCTCCTGGTCGCACCGCTGAACTGATTTATGAAAAGCTGTTCTACATACACTCGGAGTGGCAGCCTTTCATTGCATGTTAATTATTCCCTGAAGGACATCGATTAAAACCCTGTGTCTAGAGCTGGGAAGTCTCTTTGACTGTCTTTCCTCACCAGTCAGTGGGCCCCTCTGCTTTCCCTTACCACATGGCTTAGCACACACTGAGCGGGAATTGCTTCCTTCCCTGCCTCCTGCATCAGACTCTCAGTCTCTGACAAGCAAGGAATGTCTTTTATGTGTGTCTCTCCAGAGCACAGCCTGGTGTTCCGCACGGAGGGTTGGTTGTTGCTTAATAAGTTTGTGTTTAATGTAATAGCTTCAATTTATCGATTGCCTACTGTGTGTCAGCGTTAGCGCTGGCTGCTTTTCCTTTAGCATTTCTGATCCGTTGTAGATGTTTGTTACACAGATAAATTTCAGAAGTTACGGTAGCATGGTTGCACACTATCACAAGGGGTAGCAAACAAAAAGACCCAAGTTGGGATGACTTAAGTATTTGCTTAAGATGATTGGGTTGTTGCAAGGCAACGTCAGGATTCAAAGCCCCGGAAGCCCTCCGATGCTCCTGTTTCTCACGCAGATCATGAGCCACATCTGCCTGTCCTGGAGACCTGTCACTGAGCTAGGTTTAGAATTGGTCTTGTCAGCAAGTGGCGTTTACTCTGGACATGTGAGCCTTACATCTTCCAATCTCTTCGATGGCAGTTTATTTTGTCTGGGTGAATGATTTAAAGTAGGAAATACCCCAGCACCAACCTATCTGCAGAACCTGACTGAGCACTTACATTGAGCAGCACTGTTGCTCTCTTAATTGCACAATAAACTAATTAACTACGGGATGGGAGCCCAAAAACGCCCGCGACAACCCCGATGCCAATTTCTGCCAGTTCCCGTTCCCTTAAAGAAAGAATAAATCTCTTACTGACTCTCAGCGTAATGGAAGTTCATAATTCAAAAACCAATTATTTTGGGGACTAATGGATAGGTTTTCTTTGGCGTCCTTTCGGCTGATTGTCCCGCAAGCTGCGTGTGCACATTTCTTTAGAAATGTGGTAAGTGGTTGTCTGTTGGAGGCTCCATTATACTGAGTGGGTTTTGAGATTTGATGATTGAGACCAGTCAACACCTGGACCACCACCATGGCCTTTTTCTTTTCTATGAAATCTGAAAGAGGTTTTTAAATACATTTGACTTTAGGTTATAGTAAAAAAAAATGAGTTACCAATCTCTAAGTTCACTGGGAAACGGTTTGGTAGTTCCTTGAAGAACTAAACATTGAGTTTCCAGCACTTCTGCTCTGAGTATAGACTCAAAAGAATTGAAACACTTTCCCACAGAGACTTGTGCATGAATGCTCATAGCAGATATTCGTGATGGCTGAGGAGTGGAAATGACCTGTGTCCATCACTTGAGGGATGAATAAACTGTTGTAATTTCACAAAAAAGAGTATTATTCAGCCATAAAAAGCAGTGAAATACTGATGCATGCTACAACATGATAAACCTATAGAACATTATGTTGAGCGGAAGAAGCCAGACACAAAAGGCTGCATATTGTACGATGCCATTTATAGAACCTTGCCAGAATAGGTCATTCCTTAGAAGGCAGATGGTGGTTGCTAGGGGCTTGAGGGGAAAGAGGAAGGAGAATTAGAAGTGACTGCTAATGGCTACAGGATCCTTTTGGGGATGATAGAAATGTTTTGAAGTTAGATAGAGGGGATGGTTACACAATTCTGTGAACACACCAAAAGCCACTGAATCGTACACCACTCTAAAAGGGTGAACTTTATGGTATTTATGGTGAATTATGCTTCAATTAAAAAATTATTAAAGCTAAACTGTTTTCCTTCCCCATTTCTCTTCTCGCCTTCTACCCTCCAAACGCTTGTCTTCTGAATAGTAATTGTAACAATGGGCTGCCATTGATTAGACTCCTACTGTGTGCCAGCACTTACTATTTGCCATTTTATTTAAGGTATACAGCAAGCACTCCCATTGTGCAGGTGCCGACAGTACTGGAGCTGCTCTGAGCCCCTGGCCTGATTGCATGTCCCAGTGAGCAGGAACAGCCAGGACTGAGGGTGGGCTGTCTGACTCCTCACCATCTCCAGCTCTCTAATGTTCTAGATCACTCAAAGAAATCTTCACTGAGCAGGTAGCTAAGTCTATGTCCTTCCTTATAGACATATCTTAGGCCAGGCAGCAAATGCTTTCCCTGGGCAAGCCATTCCCCTGCTAGAGGTATGTGGAAGACCAGAAGATCTACACCTTGACTGGAGGCAGCTCAACATCAGTGTGTGTGTGTGTGTGTGTGTGTGTGTGTGTGTGTGTGTGTGTGTTGCTGGGGATTGAACTCAGGGGTGCTCCACCTGTGAGCTACATCCCCAGCCCTATTTTTTATTTTGGAACAGGAGCTCACTAAGTTACCATGCACTAGCCTTGAACCTGCAATCCTCCTGTGTCAGCCTCCTCTGTACTGGGATTATAGGCATGTGCCACTATGCCCAGCTTCAACACCATAAGATACTGGGTGGGTGAAGCAGATGTCCTTAACCCAGGGGTCTGGCTTGGGATTCCCCTGCTACACCGCATCTCTTTCCTTTCTCCTTTCTTGCAATTGCAAACTATCCATCAAAAGTCATATTGGGTAATAGATTGTGCACAGGTCACTATAAGTTGAGTAAAAACCACAGACTGCAGAGGACAGTGGCGGTATCTGGACCGTTGGGGGTAGGCTATGACTCATCATTGTCTCCATAGCAACTGTCACTTACCATCGGGCTCCATGATCTCTGGCTGCAACTGGCCACTGGCCCCAGTTTCTTCTCTCCAGTCCATTCTTTGCCATGTTTCCAACAAGGGTGGTGGCTCAGAGACAGTTTCTGCCGTCAGACTATTGGACCCAACCACTTGCTGTTGACCTGGAACAATCTAATCTTACTCTCACTGAACCTCAGCGAATCTATAAAAATTGGGAATCTATAAAATTGGGAATGGTGGTGCTTTTCTCATGGACTTACTAAGAGAATTATTTATAATAAGAGCACTAACTAACTTTATTGTGTGCTGGCTGTGTGGCAGAGTCTTAGGGGGTTCAAGGAAAACATCTCGCACAGTGCAAAGCATTCCTAAAGCTCAGGAAACGTCAACTGCTATTTTGTTATTATTATTATTATTATTATTATTATTATTATTTTATTTTTGTATCTCTTGAGCTCAAATCTAATTAGACTATTCCTTTCTTAAGCCCTCCTCCATTATTCAGAGATAGTTCAAACTGACATCAAAGTCCTTTTTCAATCAGACACAATCCTGGTTTTTCGTTTTCATCTTGCATGGACGTCCCCTCCTTTCTTTGTAGAACACCCCTACCTGCTCAGAGAGCTCTGCTCTGCTCTGCAGTGCTCCAAATGTTCTTGCACTTTCAGGTCCTGCTCACCCTCAGGACCTGAACTTGCTCCTGTATCCCTGCATGGAAATAGCTCTCCCTCTTGTGTCGCTTGCGGTTTGCACCTGCTTGAGCCGCAGCAGTTGCTCGTTGACGTTCCTCGGTTAGCCTGCTCATCCTTCAGCTGCTCAGCAATCCTTTCTCCAGGACAGGGGTCAGCACCTTTCCCATGTGGCACCTGTAGCAGTTGTCATTTTTTGTCTTCCCTTCTACCCCAGCTGCTCCCCAAGACAGAGCCCAGTACCTTTGACCCCCAGCACCTCAGGTAATTTCTGCAGTACCCTGTTTTGGCATGATCACACTCCTCACCCAAATCTCACTTTTAATGCATTCAAAGTTATAAAAATTGCTCCAGCACTACATTATAGCATGGGAGAGCTCAGGAATCTAGACTTTACGTTCTCCTAGTTTGCTTCTTTTCTGACTCTGTGGGGTCCCTGTCATGCTCAGAGACCCTGCCAGGCCATACAGGTGTCAGGCGGCTGGAGGGACTGAAGAACCTTTGTGGTAGAAGGCTCAGCTTTTTCATGTCCTCTGACTCGAGCGGTTACTTTTATCCCTTGCTATTTATAATTCTTGCTATTAATAACTCTTGTAAGCTTTCACAGGACACAGCTGTAAGCATAGATAATCACAAAGACCCTCGATGACTTATTAGTGAAGTTTTAAAGAGAGGTTCCTCCTGAGAAATGAATCTTCAGCAGTTCCTTAGCTAATTTCCCATCATATGTGTGGTAAAAACTCAATGTTTCCTGTGGATGGTTGGGGAGATGAATACCATTACAGCATTTGTTTAGTATTTTTTTGTTCCTGCTCTTCCTGCTGGCAGCAAGAGCCTCCCCTTGGGCCTGGGAGTTATGCAAAGCCCAGTGTTTCTGTAGCAGGATTCTTTACATTGTCAATGGCAGTAAGCCTGGCTCTGCTCGACTTTCTCAAAACAGGTGGTGTATGGGCTCATCCAGTAGGTTTGCTTTTAGCCCTCTTCCTCAAGTTCTTGTCCTTCTCACAGTTCATGTGGCAGAAGCGTTGCTGGCTGGTACGCCAGACCCATGTTCTCCTAAATGTTCTCCTAAATGTCCAGGAGAGAGCGTTCTCTCTCTCTCTCTCTCTCTCTCTCTCTCTCTCTCTCTCTCTCTCTCTCTCTTTCTGTCTTTCTTTCTCTTTTGCGATACTAGGGATTGCACTCTACCACTGAACTATATTCCCAACCCTTAAATTTTTTAAATTTTTTTTTGAGACAGTGTTTTGCTAAGTTGCCCAGGCTGGCCTGAAACTCGCGGTCCTCCAGCCTCGGCCTCCCAAGCCACTGGGCTTACAGGCCAGCTGAACATTCTTGTGCCTGCTTCTCCATTATCCAGCCACATGCCGAAGACGATCTGAGGCCGAGAGTGAGAGTGAGGTACTGGGGCGACTGATCCCCCAAAGGAAAACGGAGATGTTGTTATCAGAAGTGGGGTGAAAAGCGGGTCCTCCAAGCATTCCTTTCAGGATCGCTTTGGAGTCTGCTGCTCTGTGGCTCCTTCTGAGTCTCATCCATTCCTCCGCAGTGCTCTTTTCCCATCCTTCCTTGAGTCTCTGTAACCCATTCTGCGATACGTCAGAGTTGATGTCTGTATGCTTGCCTAAGTGGATTTTGAGTTCCTGAAAGTTAAAGGCTGTTTTCTACCATTCTTCTGAAAGCCCTGACGTGTCTCCGACGCTCCAAGCGTGTTGGGGACGCAGCGGCCCAGGAGTGGGGCTGTTTGCCAATGAGCCCAACAGCCCAGGGAGACGCTTCCCTTCTGTGAACTTGGTTTCCTGCTCTGGAGAACAGGAGAAGCCAGTCTCATCTGGCAGAGACTCTTATGCGTGTGTGAAACTGAAGACAGGACTACACAGTGACTCCGGTGTCCCCTCTGAACCCCACCACCCCTTCCAGAAACCTCAAATGGTGAGATTGCGGATAGGGCTTCTCTTTGTTAAAGCAGCAATAAAAGAAAATTCATATAATAATGTTATTGCTTCCAGTAAAATGCTTGGGAAAAGGTTCTATAAAACATACTACCGAGCTGTGTCTGATTTCAGACCTGCAGCTCATTGCCCCGCTGCGTTGTTCTGGTGTGTTCCATGGTGCGTGTTCTTGGCTGCTCCTGTCACTCCCCTGGCAAGATGCCACGTGCTGGCCTCCACTGCCCCTCACCCTGCAGGAGCGTGCACCTGCACAGGAGGATGGGCAGCGCCGTCAGCCTGGTCGTGGTCCTGGGGGACAGTTTCGGAGCGGGTGACTCCTCGCAGCGAGTCTCTTTCTCTCTGTGTGGCACTTCCTGCTCTTGTCTGGCTCTCTCTACGGCGCAGGGACAAATGGATCTGGGGCTGGGAGAGGAGGTGCTGCCCGGGCTGGTGTCTAGGGGGACAGGCCAGGGCTGTCCAGCTCTGCCGTGTGGCTCGCTCGCTGTGGTCTCCCTCTCCAGGCTGAGTTCTGTGGGATGAGGACCAAGTTTTGTCTGCTGAGCTCCCAATGCCTTGGCCAGTGCCAGGGATAGAGTGGGCTTTTCATAAATGCTTGTTGAATGAATGACTAAACACAGAGGTGGGCACCAGCTGTCTTCAAGGGGCCCGCAGTCCCCTGGGGAGACAGGCGGTGAACCCACAGTGAAAGAGGTGAGCACGCATGCCCAGCCCTGCAAAGCCAGAGAAACTCTTCTCTATAGGAACAGAACAATTACCACCAAGTGGGCATGGTGGGGCACGCCTGTAATCCCAATACTTGGGAGACTGAGACAGGAAGATCGCAGGTTCAAAGCTAGCTTCAGCAACTTAGCAAGACTCTCTGCAACTTACTGAGACCCTGTTTCAAAATAAAAAATAAAATATGGCTGGGGGTGTAGCTCAGAGGTAGAACATCCCTGAGTTCAAACCCCAGTACCACCCACACACACAAAAATTACTGTCAGTTTTTTAAAAAGTGAACATTGATTATACTTTAAAGGAAGAAATTATTTTGAATATAAATCAAAACCATGGTGAAATGATGCTTCCCATCCACGAAGATGGCCGTAACACAAAGAACCCTGGAAAGTTACAGGTGTTGGCGAGGACGTGGAGGAAGCGGAGCTTCCGTGCACGGCTGTCGGGAACGTGACCCGGGGCAGCGGCTCTGAAAGAGAGGCTGGCAGCTCCTCAGAAAGTTGACCATGTGCTACCACATGATCCTGCAACTGCACTCGTAGGCAGAGAACTGAAAACAGGCATTCGGGCAGATACACGGGCAGGCGCGTTCAGAGCAGCACGATTCTCCATAGCCGGAAGGCACGAAAGCCCAGGTGTCTAGCAAGAGAGGAATAGATAAATGAATTGTGGGACAGCCACACAGAGGTTGTTAGTGCAGCCCCGAAAAGGACAAAGTGCTGATAAACCCTGTCACGTACACAGGCACATGAAAGGAGGGAGGCGGCAGCGGCGGGTCCCACTGAGGCACATTGCTTAGAATAGAGAAATCCAGAGGTGCGACAGACTGGTGGTCTGCAGGTCCCATGTGGGGTCTTGGGTGCAGCTGCCGAATGGCGCTGGGCTTTCCTTTTGGGGCGACAGATGTGTTTTGGAACTGGATAGAGGTGGTGGTTGCCCCACACACTGCGTGCCTTCGATGCCACTCAACTGTTCACTTTGAAATAGTTAATTTTATGCTATGTCAACCTCACCTTCCATAACAAAGGTTGTTGAAAATTAAACATCACCGCATCACTTTGAAAGGCCAGTACATGTGGTGACAAATGCTCAGGATGCCACACTAATTAGACACGTCAATGTCCTGCCCGCCCTGTCTTCCTTGCATCTCTTCACGGAGCCAGCTGCCCGGTGGAGGAGCGAAGTGTCATTTCGGCAGCGTGGATGACGGCTTGACCTCTTTTCGGTCTCACCTCATTTCACGCAGCTGCCGCATAGATTTCTGCAGAACCCTGGCCTCTTTCATCTGTGATACGGACTTCCTGGGTGCTGGGGTGGGTCTGTTCCACGCCAAGCCCCCTGTGAGTGGGGAACCATTAAGAAAACCCGAGATGCTCGCAGATCCTCACAGTCACATCTTTGTAGAAATGCTGGGTCTGGTTTCATGTGGCCTTTTGGTTTTGAAGAGAAAAGATGTATATTCACGCTTAGGAAGAGCCGGCTACTTCACGGGCATCCTCTGCTCTGTCTTCTTACCTGAGCCTGACTCAGACATCCCCTTTCCTTCAAGGTGTGTCTGCTAGTACGGTTCACAGCCCCGTCTACCCGCACGGCCACACTGGAAGCTTCTTTTAACCAGACTTAGGGTTGAGACCCACTGCAGCTGTTCTCCACCTGCCTGGCCTTGGTCAGTTCCTGAGCCTCAGTTTCCACACTGCTAAGATGGCAGCGAGGATGCCTAGCTGGATGACAGTCATGTGGGATGATGAGTCTAACGTACTCGTGCTCGGCTTTTGGCGTGTAGCGCACGTGTAAAGTACGACTTCTTTCCTCGCCCATCCCTAAACTGCTTCATCCTTAATTTTCGAAATCCTCTTATAAAAATCTATGGCATGGCTATTAATCCTTCACCTATTTGTCAGGGTCACTGTTATGGCCCAGGAGACTTAGCTCTTTTCTTTATACTTGTCTCTCTCATGTGACATTGCTGTTGACATAAATTCTGCATACCCTGATTTTGTCAATCTGATTATGTTTTTGTGTTTCTTTTTTTTTTTTTTTGGTGCTAGGGATTGAATCCAGGACCTCACACATGTGTACGTTTTAAGACTGGGAACCATCACTTTGACCGCTCTGTCTCGTGCGAGCTGGTCTCATGGTGAAGACAGAGGTGGCTGACAGTGGATACTTGGGTTCGATGGACTCCGCTCCCTGGCTTTTGTTCAGTGGGAGCATGGCTGTTGGATTCAGACAAGCCTGACTAGCACTTAGCATTTCTTCTAGCTGGGAGGTTTAGGACTAGTTGATTTCCTTCCGTCTGTGGTACGGAGGTCATAGGAACTCCTGGCTAAGTGGGGAGGGACTTGGGGAAGCACAGAGAGCTCTGGCCCAGTTGTGGGCTCGCACACAGGACCCACTGTCCTTACAGCTGACAAGGAGGCCTGACCCTGTGCCATGACTGGGGACACGGCCCTGGAGGAGCTCATGGAGGAAGGACTTCTGAATCAGTGTCACCCTGCTGCACCAGCAGGTTTGATCTGGGGAAAGATGATTTTTTTTTGGTGCATTGTAATCATACATCTTGATGCAGTTCAGGGTGATAGAGGCATACGTGCACACAGTACTCATTGAGCCCTCCCCCGGTTCCACCCCACTCCCTCTCCCTCCCCACCTTCCCGTGCTCAGCACAGTGATCGGCTTTGATGAGTTTGTGTGTGTGCATCATGTCAATTGAGGTGTTTCCCTCTTCAAGTCTTCCTCCCCCCTCCCGTCTCCCTCAGTTAGATCCCCTCCTTCACTCCACTAAGGTTTCTCCTCCTTTGTCTGGAGTCCCTCCTGTGTCCCAATTTCTCCCTAGCTTCTGCATATGAGGGAGAACATCTGACCCTTCACTTTTTGTGACTGACTGATCTCACTTAGCATAATATTCTCCAGTTCCACCCATTTCTGTGCAAATGACATAATTTTGTTCTTCTTTATGGCTGAGTAGAATTCCATTGTGTATATATCCCATAGTTTTGCAATCCATTCATCTGTTGACATCTCAGCTGGTTCCATAGTTTGGCAAATATAAATTGTGCAGCTATAAATATAGATATGCATACATTACTCTGGTCGTCTGGTTTCAGTTCTTTTGGGTAGATACCCAGAAGTGGTATAGCTGGGTCATACAGTAGGTTCATTCCCATTGGAAGAGAATGTTTAATTAGAGAGTTTTGTTCTAAGTTCAGGTCTGGAAACTGGGAGGATGGACGAGTGGCCGATAATCCACCAACACTCCTACAGAGGGTGTCGTGGGGCCTGGTGGGCACGGGTAGCCCCACCTTCCTGTTGTGCCTTGGGAATCATGGTGAGTGTCACCGTCCCAGGTTTCCGTTGCACACCAGCTGGCATGAGGTGGCGCAGGCAGAGGGTACCGGCTTGTGCCGGAGGGCTCCTGAAGGAGGCGGTGGATGGCGTGGACAGTGGGTGCCCCGGCAGGCATGGGGAGGTGACCGTGGTATTGAAACGGAGGAGGAGCAGGAACAAAGCAGGGTGTGATGAAGGTGGGGGCTGGGGGCTCATTCTCACCAGCTCATATGTTTCGGGGTGAGTGACGATGCGAGCAGAGGCGCCAGGACAGAGTGGCTCTGCTGCCAACAGGCATGGGATCTCAGAGCAGTTACCTCAAGCCCGGGGACTTCGGGTTCCTCCTCTGCAGAGTAAGGATGACAGCGGGGCCCACTTCATAAAGTGGCACTGAGATTTGATCAGTTTACCCACCAAGGCCCCAGCATGATGCCCAGGCACAGTGAGTGCGGCGCCTGTGCCTGGCTGTCACTTCAGTGCCAGCAGGGCCGGGCTGCCAGAGTTTTCCACCTGCAGCCAGCTGTGGTGTGTTGGTGCCTGTTGTAGCCCCAGCACCCAGGCAGCTGCTCACAGCAGACCTGGGGGAGCAGACAGGCAGCTGCTGCCGGTGGAGCTGGGATGGGATGTGCTTGAACCAGTGTTAGGGATGACAGCAGGGGAGGTGGGAAGGAGGCGCTCTGAGAGTAGACTTGATGACCTCGGGGTCAATGGGTTGTGGTGGGGGGAGATTTTGTGTCTGAACTGGGTGGCTCTGGACGGAGGGAGAAAGTGGCAGGTGTGTGCTGAGTCTGTGGCTGTGGGCCCCATGGCGGTAGCTGGTCATCCAGAGAAGTCTGAGACAGAGATGGAGACATGGCACTTGGCCCAAAGTAAGGAGAAAAGACAGCTGTGAGCTGGTGGTCACTCAGATGGTCTTGAGGAGAAGACGTGGGGCTGGCATCCTGCATGCTCATCCTGGGTGTCCAAGGGTTGGGAAATGAAGAGCTACCCCTCAAAGAGATTGCAAAGGAAGAAGGTCAGAAAAACCGGAGGATTATCGACAAAGATATAAATGATCCATAGCAGGCTGATCCCAAAGCAAAGCTATGTAAACTGTCAGCCGAATATGGCAGTCTAGAAGTCGATGACCTTACTGAGTTACTAGAAATTTCTGTAGCATATATGGGCAGAAGCCCAGTTATGTGTTGAGGAATCATGGGTGGAGTGAGCAAGCTCCAAGCCTGGTTGCTTTGATCAGACTTGGTTGTAAAAATTACGAGAGAACTGAGTCAGAAATGAGACACGGATTTTGCACATCTTTGTGTCCCTGCTGCCTGGAGCTGCCCCGGCGCGCGCCGCATGCACTACCCCATGGCCACGCAGGCGTGCGTGCCAGGCGACCCCTCCCGCTTGGCCACCACAGACTTTGATGAAAGATACTTAAAGATCTTACTCTTTCTCAATTCTTCCTATCTTGGGTTTGTTAAGGATTTTAAGTTAGCAGCTCTTTTATTAGGTGAGGTATTTTTAGCTTCTCAAAATTCCTTTCCTTTTGTTAATTAATCCTAAGCCTTCTTTTTTTTTTAAATATATAAATTCCAAGTCAGTTCTCTGCTTACTTCTCTCATCTAGGACCTGGAGTTAATAGGCTTTTGCATTGACCTTATCTGTTCTTCGAGATCTGAATTGGTAATTACCTTCTTAGTGCTCTCCGCCCCCCGGCTTTTCGTTTGCAAGGCAATTTATTGGAACAGAGGTATAATAACTAATGGAGAATCTTGATGTCTTCCATGAGGATCATCAGACTGAGCTGGCTTCAGGACTTAGCTGCTTCCCCAGGGTTCAGCTTCCATTTAAGACCTGCAGCGGGGCTTTCTGTGTCCGCTGGGGCCTCTGTGCGCCTCCTCTGTTTCCAATTAAGGTCCACTTGGTGCTCCGTTCACTCATCTGTTGGACAGTTCATCACGGAGATGGTGTCACACATGCCTGGGAGTCTCCCTGGTGGGCAGGGGCAGTAGCACCAGAGAACCGAACCTATGGTCCCTTTGTTGCCGGGGCTTCCTGCTGTGGCTCTGTTGAGGTCTTGGGCATTGATTGCATGAGGACGGCTGCTCTCGGTCAGGGGCTCACAGCTCAAGTCAGAAGCTCCAGCAATTTGGCTTTGGAAGTCCCATGAGGTTGACCAAGCTGATGTTCATGGCGGGAGGGTCCTACCCTGGGCTCAGGCTACGGAGGGGCTGAAGTATCTTCACATCTCTGGCTGGGCTGGCCCTTGGCACACCTTCCCTCTTTCCAGACCTGCTGCCTCGCTGCAGGGGGAGGCCATCCTATAGTGCTGAAAGAAGATGGACCGTAGTTTTTAATAAAATCATGTTTTTGTACTTGGGAGGCTGAGACAGGAGGATCACAGTTTTGAGGCAAATCTCAGCACCTTAGTGAGACCCTGTTTCAAAATAAAAAGGGCTGGGTGTTGCTTGGAGGTAGAATGCTCCTGGGTTCAATCCTTAGTACACACACACACACACACACACACACACACACACACACACGTCGTGTTTTAAATCATGGTGAGATACATGTAGCATAAAGTTTACACTGTAAGCATTTCAGGCGCACAGCTCAGTGACATTAAGTGCACATATGCCACCGTGAAGCCACCACCAATGTTCCCCCCGCTGGACTTCCTGCTTCGGATTCTACCCTCTTCCTCCCAATTTAATGATTTTGTAGTGGCGGCAGGCTACGTAGAGTTTGATTGTTCTTCATTCATTAAATATTTATTGAACGCCTTTGTATTAAGCACTAGACTCAGTCCTGGGAATACAGACCAAATGAGCTAGGTACTCTCTTTAAGGAACTCAGCTTCTCATAAGGAACACAGCAATGAAAATCCAATACTGGCTTGGGTTAGCGTGTGTGGGCAGGCCTGCCCGCAGCAGCATGTGGGAGAGCGCAGAGGCCGGCATGGCTGGGAGTTTGGGGAGCCCCGAGGAGTTTAATCAGCCGGGGCCTGGGGCATGAGATGAAGCATCTGGGGAGTGGTGGGGTGGGGGCCGGAGAGCAGGTGGCAGGCTGTCGTCTCTATAGCCTTCATTTGGGTTTTTCTGAAAGCAGGAAACTGGATGTTTCAATCACTCTCAATTTCATCTGGATTCTGTCGGCGCAGCGCAGTGCAATTTGCACTTGTAGCGTGATAGGCCATAAGTTCAAGGTGACGGATGGTATCATGCGGCAGAGTGGCCGTCCTGGCAGAGGGCCGGTGAGAGCTGCTGGGCACCTCTGTCCAGGCCAGTGCAGAGCACAACTTCACCTCTAGACCCTCGGGGCTACGGCGTGTCAGGAGCCTAGCTTCCTTTGTTACTGTCTCTGAACATCTGATGGCCTGTGGGGGCTTGCATCTGCCTGCTCCCTGCCCCCACCCTCCCTCTCTCTGCCCTTCTGAGGCCCTGCACTGGCCAGCTTTAGATATTGCTGTCTCTGTTGCGGCCTTATGATGCAGTCGAATGAGCAGTTACATTGGGAATAGCAGGGCTAGGGAGCCAGACCTCTGCTGCTTGCTGGCCGTGTCATCTGGGGCCAGCCACGTAATCTCTTTGAGCTGCAGCTTCTACATCTGTCAAACTGGGATAAGATTTACCTTGGGTGCTTTGTGAGTAGAGGTAATGTATGCAGGCGCCCGGAACACGGCGAGCGCCCGGCAAATGCCGCAGATGATATTTTATCCTGTTCCTCTGAAGGGGGAGCAGAGCGGGGGTTATGAGTGCTGGCTGAGAGCGAAGTACACCGGGTTCCCTGCACTCCCGGGCCAGCCAGTTATTAACTGTGAGCTAGCATAGCACCTCATCAACTCCTGTGAGCCTCAGCTTCCTCATCTGTACATCAGGGATAAAAGCAGCCACTCCTGACCAGTCAGGCAGCTCAGTGAAGCACGGGACACATTAGAGGACACATAGCCAGTGCTCGGTGACCAGCGGGGGCTGCTCATCATTCTTGCTTGTGGTAATGTTGTTTCTTCTTGCTCTGGTTTCAAAACTCAGGATACAGAACTTCCTTGTACCCATCCTCCTCATTGATGATTAAAAAGGGCAGGGACTTCTAGAACAGGGGCCAGCAAACTGGCTCCTTAGCCTGTTTTCTCTGGCTCGAGGAAGAGGATGGAAGGGATGCGGCAGAGGGTGACGCAGCACGCTGCAGTTCATCGTCTCACCACATGGTGCCGCCCTTCTTTGCAGAATGTCCAGTCGCACCCCAAGGGTGGGCCCTGTCCAGGGGGTCTGTGTGGAGGGTAGATCCATCTGATTTCTTTTGGTCCCTCTTTTACACGCAGTGCTTGATATACTTTGGATTTGCAGAGCTAGAGACCCAACTTCCTTCCTTACAGTAGCTAAATAAATGGTTTGGGTGAGATTCCGAAGAAGTTCCAGCATTATCTATGAGATAATATCTTATTTCAAGCGCAGCCCTCTTTCTTCCTTTGCCTAACATACTTTATTTGCCACCATGGCTTTGAGGCAGGTGAGAGGCAAAGCTCTGCAGGGAGACAAGTGTGGTTTCTATGGAGCTAGACAACAGTGGGACGAGGGGTGAGGGTGTGGCTTTCAGGCAGCAATTCAGCAAATACCTGTTGAGGGCCCGCTGCATCAAGCAGTGTTCTCAGTGTGGGGAGACACGGTGGGTGGGGGTAGAGGTCCTGCCTTCACAGCGCCTACGCCAGCAGGGGTGGCCGGAAACACAGTGTTAAGGAGAGTTAGGCATCTGAAGCCCAAATTCACCCAAGTGGGATTTTAGGTCTTAGGCATTAGGGAACAAAAGAAAAAAAGTAGAGTGGGGGCAGGTTGCCGAGTTGGGTGGGGGTGGGGCTTAGGCTCCCTGCTCGGCTCTCCGCTGTCCAGTTAGGTCCTCCTAGACCAGGGACTTCAGTGCCCAGCACTCCAGAGCTGGCGTTAGAGCGGGTGTATGTCTGCGAAGACTGTGTGTGGCATGGCCGGTTCCATGCCTCTGACTGCCCTCCCTCCTAAAGAGCCCGGCAGTGACCTTGGGGACCCCCCTCTGGGATAATACAGGATGCTGTCTGCTCATCCCAGAATCCTTTCCTCGGTCACACCTGCAAAGCCCCTTTGTATGTACAGGAGGCCACACGCTCACAGGTTCTGGGGACTGGGACCTGGGTAGTTTGCGAGGGCGGGGTGGGCATCCTCTGGCCTGCCATGAGGTATGGATCTTTTGAGCCAACGGGTCCATAATTAGTTTACCTTAAGAGAAAAAGTGGACTAGTGCACAAAGACATGTGTGTGAGGTCCTTTGTCATAGCATTATTGATCACACCAGAATTATTAGAAGCAACATAAATTAGTGTCCACTAATAGGGAATTAATTAAATAAATGATGAGATATCCATTTGATGTATGACCATTAAAAATGAAGGTCTCAAAGGACATTTATTAAGGGGGAAAGATATCTACGACTTAAGAAGTAAAGGGCAAGTCATGAAACAGAATGAAGGCCGTGAGCCTGCTCTTATAAAAAATAGCCTTCATGAGCATCCTTTGGAGAGTCGAGGGGAACAGACGCAGATGTAGCCGGGGTGAGTTCCATGTTGTGGGATGATAGGCGATTTCTTTTCTTTTTGCTTCTCCCTGTTTCTTCATGTTTTAACAGTGAGAATGCAGGAATCTTATAAAAAGAACCCCCTCCTTTTTAAAAAAGGAAGCCGATGCATTTAGTGGAAGAGGGCGTTCAGGATCCTATGCAGAGGGGGCCTCCAAGGGCCGTGCTCCCTAGCTGGGGAGTGGAGGATTTTTGTGTGAATGGAGTCTGAGCCCTCAGCTGCACAGTCGCAGCCCGCTGTGCCTCAGAGCCCTCTGAGGCCGCTCTCTCCAGTGTCCTCAGCTGCTTAGCTGGCTGTCCGCTGTGGTGGGCTCCTCCCCCTCCCCGCCTACCTGTCCCGGAGAGAAGGAAAGGGGGGCTTGCAGACAGAAGGGGTGCTCTTCCAGACCTGCTGCAGCACCACGCTCTGTGCACCTTCCCTTTGGACCTGGCCTTGAAGCTCCCTCTTCTTTGCGTTAGAATTTTTTTGTTATTCTCTCTGCTTTCACACTTTTTCTTTTTCTGTGTTTTCTTGGCTGTACCTGACAGTTCCCATATCCTACCAGTGCCTGTGCCCTTTCCTTGGTGGTCATAACTTAAAACCAGACCCCTTCCCCTTCCCCAGGGAGCTGAGGCTGCATCCTCCTAGGTGACAGTGACCACAGAGGTGGGGAGGGAGCTGGCTGCTGCCCTGGCCTGGCCTCTCAGCGCTCCTCTCCATTGCAAAACTCTGCTTGACTCTCACTGAAGACAAAGACACGGGGATTATTGCCAGCCTTCTATCCCGAGTCCTGTGGTCTTTGTCTTGTGTGATAGGAAAGACAACAAATTTGTAATTAAAGAAGAATTTGGTGGTGTCTTTGCTGCAGTGGTAATAACAAGATCTTCACGCAGCCCTCTGGCAGAGCCCCGTGGGGCAGGCATGAGCAGTAGTTTTGCTTTGCAGATGCAGACAATGGAGGCTCTAAGGTGTTAAATGGAGCTGGTGAGTGTCTACGTTAGATCCGGGTCTCCTTGCTCCCAGGGGCAGTGCTGCCAGATCTCTATGTGTTTCTCATTGTGATCAGAGAGGTCGCATGAGACCTGACACAGGTGTGTGGAGCACTCGTCCAGGGCCTCCTATCAGGCCCTGTCATCCTGATACTCCCAACAACCCTGACTGCACTGAATTTTACCTTCTCCATTTAGCAGTGAGTGAACAGAGGCTCAGAGAGGTAGAGAAAGTTGTCTTCTATCACACAGCTGCTGTGTTTGTACCCCAGGCTCCCCTCGCATTCCACGTGCCTCTTGTGGGCCAGGGGTGCGGTGTGGACTGCTGTGACTACCTGAACAAGTGTGCTCTTGAACGGCAGCGCGGGCGCTCAGATGAACTACCATGAAGGCCTGCAAAATGAGAGTGCGAGATGTCTTTTTTGTTGTTGTCATTAGAATATAACCCTTTTCCCATTAGGCATCGCCAATCAATTCAGCAACTGTTGCAAGGGCCAAATTATACACTCAATTGATTTAGCTCTCCTGCATTTTGGGGCATTGATTGACAGCCAGGGGGGTCATATGCCAATAGACCCAAAGAAATTTATCTGTTTTGGCCGAAGGGTTGTGTATTAAAACAAATGAGACTGTCCTTTTAATTTATTAAAGTGATTTCTTAGACTCCAAGGCTTGGAAGCAGTCTGCGCGGTCACCTGGAGCTCCCGTGGGCTGCAGATGGTTCTTCTCCGGGCCTGTTTCCCGTGTTCCTTGCTGCCTGTCTTTCAGATGCAGGGATTCTTTGCAGAGCACACGGACCAGGGCCTCGGGCTCTGCTCGGTCACCTCCAGTGACAGGAGCACAGCTTCTTCTCTAGTTACCAGCCCACACTTCCCCTCGTTGGCCTGCTGCAGCCTAGACACGTTCTCACCAGCGACACCCTGCTCTGCGGAGGGGCTCGGGCTCGTCTCTACACAGCCCCGGGCTGGAAACCCACCCGGAACCCCGACACCTCCATTTGGGAATGGAAAGTTTTGCTCTCGTTCATGGCAGCTCTCAGAATATGCACACCCACCAAGGGAGCCCTGCAGTCCTGAGCAGCTGCAGAAGGCCAGGGCTGAGCGGAGAGAGCCTCCCTGCCACGGGACTCAGTCCCATTGGGGAGACACGCTGACTGGGTTCTGATCAGAGAGCCCGAGTGTGACACCAGGGCCGGGCAAGGCTCCGTGGGGTCATTTCTGCCTGGGATGCGGATGAGCAAGAGTTCTGCCGAAATTAGCATGAGTTCCGTCTGAAATTTGGGAGTTGGGTGCCTCTGAACCATGCAAAGAGGCAGCTGTATGCGCAGGTCTAGAGTGCCAAGGTGAAGTGGGAGCCACCTCTCGGGAGGATGACCCGAGTTTTCCAGGCAGACAGCAGGGAAGGGCAGAGGGTATGACATGAGCAGGATGTGGAGTGTGAGGCGTGTCGCCACAGATGTGACTGGAAAGACATGGGGCGGCAGGTTGCTGAGAATCTTTTTTTTTTTTTTTGCGGTACTGGCGATGGAACCCAGGGGCACTCTACCTCTGGGCTACATCCCCAGCCCTATTTTTTTATTCCTTATTTTGAAACAGGGCCTCACTAAGTTGTGGAGGGCCTCACTAAGTAGCTGAGGCTGGCCGCGAACCTGTGATCCTCCTGTCTCAGCCTCCCAAGTGCTGGGATTACAAGCGTGCACCACCACGCCTGGCTTGCAGAGAATCTTTTGCACCTGTTAAGAAATAAGGTCTTGAGGGCTGGGCTGTGGCTCAGTGGCAGTGCTCATGTCTCATTTCCAAAGGCTCCTATCCCCAGCACTGCAAACAAAACAAAACAAAACAAAGCAACATTAAAATGTCAAACAATAAGAATATGTTATAGGATATTGAATACACTGGTAGAAGTAGTGGGTAAAAAAAAATAAATAAATATGGCCTTTGTTCTGTAGTGTATCTGTAGCTCCTGAAAGGGTTTTAGTAATTGAATATTATAATCAAATTTGCACTTGAGATAGATCCCTTTGCTGATGAAGTGAAGGATTGATTTGATGAGTCATTCATTCATTCATTCATTCATTCATTCACCAGTGCCATACGTGTTGTGCTAGCTTTGTGTTACATGCCATGAAACAGGGTCAGTAACGCGGAGTGAACGGCTTTAATGAATCGGTTGTCTGTGGGGGGAAGCCAGACCCATCAATGTAAGGGTACAATGTAATACGGCGGTTGGGACAGCGCACATGTGCACAGGTGTTGGTAGCAGAGAAAAGCTCACCCAGACTGGGTTTAGGGGCCCCAAGATGAGATGATGTGGAGTTTTAAAAGAGTTGTGGGGCCAGTGGGTGGCCCATAGGGATTGCGTTCTAAACGGAAGCGACAGAAAGAACAAAAGCACGGAGGGAGGCAGCAACAGGACAGGTGAGGACATCACAAAGCAGAGCTTAGCGGAAGTGCTGAGAAGCGAGGAGGGGCCTGAGCGTGGAGCACGCCCCAGTCTAAGGAAGAATCAGAGATAGGTCAGCTCTGCATGCTAGCAGGCCCACACTGGCAGCTGTGGGGAGAATGGATTCACAGGCAAGAGATGGAGAATCCCTTCATGACAAAGCAGGAAACCAACCCCAAACCTGATTAGGAATAAGAGTGAACTTCCTCAAATGGACAACGGGTGTCTACGAAAAGCCCATAGCTGACATCATACTTTATGGTGACAGACTGAAAGTTTTCCTCCTAAGATCAGGAAGAAGACAAGGATTCCACTCTTGCTAATTCTATTCAACCGTGTACAGAAAGTTCTAGTCAAGGGAGTTGAGCCAGGAAATGAAATATGAAACACCCAGCTTGTAAAGGAGGAAGCAAAACGACCTCTGTTTGTCGATGGTGTGATCTTGTGAATAGAAAATCCTAAGTAATTCACTGAAACACTATTAGAACTATTAAACGAGTTTTGCAAAGTTGCAGGATACCGGATGTGTATACAAAATTAGTTGTATTTCTGTATATTTACAATGAACAGACAGGAATTAATATTAGGAAAAATTTTCTATAGTATCAGATGATTAAGAATTTACTTAACCAAAAGAAGTACAAGACTTGTGTACAGACTGCCAAAAAGTATTCCTGGAAGAAGTTAAAGAAGACCTAAGTAAATAGAAAGATATACCATGTTCATGGCTTGGAAAACTTAGTATTGTTAAGTGGCAATACTACCTAAGTGGATGTATAGATTCAGTGCATTCCTTGTTAAAGTCCCATCTGGCTTCTTTGCACAGATGGACGAGCTGCTCCAAAAAATCCACGTTTTTCTAGCATAAATTCTTGGGAGAATGGTTTTATCTGGCTGTAGCTAACTTAATGCATAGTTGACATGTGTGGGACATGATGCTGTCCAAGGCCTTGGTTTAATCTTTTTATATGAATTACTTAATTAATCTTTATAAGAAGCCTGTAAATTGCATCTGTAGGTGAGGAAATGGGAAATAACCAATCCATGGTTACCCAGCTGGGAAGCGGGGCAAAGAGGATTCCAGCCAATCATCGGGACCTCCCAGTCCAACATGGCTATAGCCCCATGGAATACCACCTCCTTTCTAATGACAGGCAGCAGGAGCTGCATGGCCATAGGGAGTGGAGGTACTCAGTGGGCAGCTGGCTTCACACCAATACCTGGGGCAACAACTAGGGTGGCCCAAGCTTGAAGGTCACTGACCCAAAGGCTGGTGTCCTCATCACAGGAGGCCCAGGATGGTAGCTGATGGCAGCCATGTCCAGGTCACAGGAATTAAGAGTGTATGACGGGTTGAACTGTGTCCTCACCCCCAGTCCCTCTGAATGTGATCTTATTTGGAGATAGTCTTATACGAGGTGTCCAGTTAACGTGAGGTCATTAAGTAATCCAGTATGTCTGGTGTCCTCTTAAAAAGGGGACACTTGGAGGCAGCGCACATACAGGGAGAACGCCCCGGGAACGTGGAGACTTGTGATAAGCCCGAGAGAGAGAGAGAGACCTCAGAAGGAACGAGCCCTGCCCGCACCTTGATCTCAGACTTCCAGCCTCCGGGCTATGAGACAATAAATCTGTTTTGTTTTAGCCACCCAGTCTGGGGTCCTTTATTTATGGCGGCGCTTGCAAACCAATACTGAGAGGAAGGAAGGATGTTCAATAGGAGGGATTATCGACAGCGTCGGATTCACCAGGGGACAGAACCGGACCTGTCTGGGAGGTCTGAGTCAGCCTGGGTCCTGACATCATAGCCTCCACGGGGGGTTAATGCGGGGCTGACGTGGCTGAGGCCGTCCCCCAGCTGAGTCACCCTCTGGCCCCCTCCAACAGGGCAGAGTGTCAGGTGCCCTCTCGGGCTCTGCCTTCCTCCTCTGCTGCGGGTCTCACCCTCCCATATCTGTTCCCTTGCAATTGATTTTTTTGAACCTAAATGTGGTTGAGTCCCTGGTAAATGTCATCTTGCTGGTTTGGGTTCTGCGTATCAGCTAGTAGAAGTCGCTCATAATTTTAGCTCTGCTGTGTTTCAGGAGATATTTGAGATTTCCCCACAGACCCATGTCCACAGAATTTAAAGCAAACTTACTTATTTTGCCCCTGTTTAAGTCACTGGGAGAGATGGTGCCAAAGGACCGGCTCCAAAAGGCAGAGTGGTGGCCTGGCCTCGGTGTTCTGTCCTCCTCCCCTGGACTCTCGGCCCCAGAACCCTGGAAGCCCTGCTCCTCCTGGTGCTCCCTGACTCCTCCCTGGCTCCTCCTGTCCCCTGGCCCTTGAATGCAGGCGTCACCTGGGGCTTGGTGGTCACCTGCTTAGTCTTTCCACCCTCCTCCTCCACGCGCATGGTGCCATCTCCTCTTTGCTCCAGTCACCACCTGCTGCTACCAAGGCCGCTCTGGGCGAGCCCTTTAGATCCAGTTAGTGTCGACCTGGTGGACGCGGGCTACCGTTCCTCATCTGTCATTTGAGGATAATGATACAGGCGTGTGTGGTCAGTGTGCTGATGACATGAGATGGTACAGGTAGAGAACCTGGCAGTGGCGCCTGGCGCATGCGCAGCCTCCGCAGGGCTCACCGTCATGGCCACTGCACGTGGCACCTTCTTCTCAGCAGATGGCTGCCCACTGGCTCACCATGCCTCCTCACTTCACAGCAGCCACGGATGTCCAGCTTCAGCCGAGCAGCCCTCCTGCTTCCTTCTCTCATCCCTAGAGTGGATTTTAAGTAGTGTTCTGCACACACACACAGGTGCACATGTGTGCTGTGTGTTGATGGGGTCGTCCCATGTAGGTTCTTCAGGGGTCATAGTTGTACTTCATCTCCTGGGTCAAGTTGAACAAAAACTTGGAGGAGAGGAGCAGGGAATTGATACATATTTTCCAGATGCTGTGGAAGATGACTTGTATTCTTTCTTTTTTTATATATGTTTTTATTGGTGCATTGTAGTCTCACATCACAACGAGTATCAGTTTGGTGTTAACATACATACACACGACTTATATTCTTTCTAATCGGCACAGCAACCTTATATGGTAGATACCTGATCCCCATTTCACAAATGAGGAACAGAAGCTTGGTCTGTAATGCCGGGGATTACAGATATTCTTATTCCTATTTGAGATCCTAAGGTGTTTGTAGGTACTTTAGAACTTCTGGGTCCATTAGGATCGGGTTGCCATCTGGGGCCACACTGACCGTGCCGGTGGAGCCTGTTTGCTGTTGTCTGTAGGAGCAGTGGAAGGAGATGAGGGGCCAGCGTTGATGCTCAGCAGCATGGTCATAGAACACTCCCCCCTGCCATCTATATTATCTTGGCTGCACAAAACAAACTAATTTAGCCCAGCAAATGGCAGATGAAAATGTAGAAGACTTACCTGGGCTCTTTTTTTGTTCTTTTACTGCTTTAGATATGGTGGGCCTAACAAGAAAACCACCCCAACTGGGTTAGCTCCTTCAGGATACGTAATCAACAGAACATGGCTGTAAATAGTGTTTGTAAATTAACAATTTGCAATCCCAATAAAGTATGAACAGATTGCGACAATAAATAGAAAAACTGAGCACAAAAATGAGAATCACTCCATCCAAATTGTTGATGATACCATTCATCTCGCGCTGAGAACCGTGAACGCCTCAGCTCCAGCGTGTTTTCTGTGTGTGTGTTGCAAGGTGAGCACAAGCGTTGTTGGATGCGACTCTGCATAAGGTGCCTGGAGTTTTCTCTGAGTTGCAGCAAGGTGGCCGGAAGGTGTAGAGCTGAAGGGAAAGCCTTTTTGGGGACAGTTCTTGGGGCCGGGGTAAGGGGCATAGGAGGCTCCAGCGAGGCCAGCTGGGATGGTGGGAGGCTGGGGCACGCTCCGGGGGGATCTGACTCTCCCAGCTTCACTGTGGACTCTCTGCAGCATAGGGGGTGCCTCGAAGCGATGCTAGGTGGTAAAAACCAGAGGACAAGTGGGCAGGCAGTCTTAGCTGCTCTCAGATGGTGGGTCCATGAAGAGCAGTGGGAATTTTCTCTTGTTGGACAACAGAGGGCTTGGCGTAGAAAAGATGCAGCATAGCTTAGCAGACTGCAGAACATGGGCGCGGAAGTCGAGTGAAACATGGTTTATTCCTATGAATGGTGAATGGGAGTGGACTCTGAAAGCCTAGAATGACGATGGAGGGACTCGTTCTTGTCAACAAGATCCAAGTGTATAAATACAAGATACAGAATTCACCTGACCCTCCAGCAGCCCGCGGCTTTCCCCTGCCCAACCGCCCACTCACCTTGGCTGGGTCACACGCTTTGTCTGTTGGCATGGCCCAGCTGTCTGGCCACTGAGGACATGCCCATGATGGCAAAGCCGTGTCTGTGTTGTCACCACTGTGCTCCCAGGACCTGAGCCAGCACTTGGCACACAGTAGGATCATGATCCATGTCCCTCGTAACTGCGTGGCTGCCTTTGCTCTCTGGTGATGTTTCCCTGAGGGGTTGTGTGTGCGTCACCTGGCACAGGTGTGCATGCCCCAGGCATGGACGCCATGCCCTTCTCCTGGGATGCTGCCATGACCTCACTCTGTGGTGGCCATTGCCTCAGCTTTGGGGTCCTTTTCTATAAATTAATTTACTGTGGCTTATTCTGAGAAACAAGTCAAATAGTGCATATGAAAATACTTTGGAAACTATAAGGTGTTGGGGATTAAGCTGTGTCTGTCTGTCTGTCTGTTGTTGTAATTATGTTCTTTTAGGTTGGGGTGATGTTCGCACTTAAGATAAAAGTAACCCTAATAATGTTAGTAAGTTCTGATTTCATCTCTGATTTCTCATTTTCTTGCCCTGAAGTTATCAATTTATAAGTAAATGTTATGACTACTTTATGACAAAGAAATTGAAACAGGGCTTCTTATCTGACACAGACGACTTATCTGCGCAATGTTAGCCAGGGCAACTCAGTGTCTCCCATAACTATTGATTATGCCTCGCTGCTCCATTCCTGGAAGAAGGTATCAGCCGAGAAATCTCAACGTTTATGAGATGTGACATTCTGCCTGTGTCCAGAGAGCCTGTGCTCTCTGCTTTCAATAAAGTAATTCATTTAAATATATATTAAATAAGAGGTACACGGCATTATTGACATCGAAGAGAGATTCAGACCTAGGAAGATGTTCAAGGAGACGCCACTTTCTGCACAGGTTCATCCTCTGGGGGTTGGTGGGGTTAGAGGAGGGTGGGGAGAGCATGAGCGAGACAGGAACAGGCAGGAACACGGAGTGGTGTCCAGCTATTTAATACTGCAGGGGAGAGCAAGACTCTGGACTGAGAAATGAGAGCAGCCGAGGCTACGATGTGAAAAGAACAGGTGAAATTGATAATTTGGAAGGAAACCAATCTTTATTAAACCCCTGCATAACTGGGACTTTCACATAGTTTATTAATTTTGTTATCAAAATCATAGTGCAAAATAGGCAACTTATCCCCCTTTTTTTTCTCTAGGAAAACTGAGGCTCATAGTTATTAAGTAATGTGCCCGAGGTTATAGAGCTGAGAAATGACAGGGCAGGTGGCTTCAGAGCCTGGTATGTGGGGAGCTAGAAGAAGCTTGTGAGTTGCCTTTCATGATAAAGTATAAGAGGCGGGGCAATAGGAGAGAGGCAGGCAAAGCCATATCATAAAGGTGAGACAAATATTTTTACAGGAAATTTAAAAACCCAAGTTGATTATAAAATAGCATAGTTTAAACATTTTTAAAAAATAGAGTTGGTTTCCAGGATCATGCTTTTTTGAAATGGAGGGACCTGCACTGGCTTGAATATAAGTTGAGTGAAAAGATGTGTTCCTAGACAAAACCTCATGCATATCTCTGCCCCTCCTTGATCCCCTCCACACAGGGAACCCACTGGCACACATCCCTTGAGCTTGGAGACCAGGCATCAGTTCTTCGCCATGCCCTGCCTGGATCCTGCTCTGTCTTGCGGGGACAGACAGACGTCCACTGTGGCCACTGGCCTGCTTGCCTCCATGGCCCATAGTGCCCATGCTTCCTCTCCGCAGCAAGGAGAAGAACTGGGTAGCCAGCGAAGAACCTGCTGACTGCATTCTCATAAACTCTCTAAATCCAGAACATTCCCAAACTCTTCATCCTTGAAAAATCTTGGTCTTGAAAATTCAGCTAGTGTCTTGGAGATTCAACAATCCTTTATTTGGATTGGATCGACTATATGATATGCCAGGTATTCTACTAGAACTTTAATGCACATTGTGTCATGGAACATAATAATTACTGAGTTTAGGTGACAGTTTGAGTCAGAGAGAGACAATAAGGATGGGATCACAGAAAGGGCACTGGCATGGGATTGTGATCAAGAAGGCCCCGGAAGGTCATGCTTTGATTCCCTCTCGCCAGCAAAAGGGCTCAGACAATCGAAGGGAAAAAATTAAAAGAAGAAAATCAAAGGACCCCTGCGAGGTAAAAACAAGGCAAACATTTCATGCAGTAGAAATAAAGGGAAACACAAAGCAGTCAGGTGGATTCTCAGCTCTGAAGCTTCATTGGTGGCTGGGACTTTAGCACATGCAAAAACAGCAACAGCAGCAGCAGCAGCAACAACAACAACAATAAACCAACTAAATAAAATATGAGCAAGTCAAAATCTGCAGGGAATGAAATAAGGATGTTGTGGTGCTAGCACCAAGCAGAGCTCGCCTCAGAGATGCGAAGATGGTTCTGCATCAGAGAGCTCTCAAGTGTTACATGTCCTGTTAGCAGATTAATCGAGGGAAAAGCTACAAATTGAAATAGTTACGGTAAAATCCATTTATTTGCAATAAAACAGCTCTTTGTTAACTAAGGCTGCAAGGGAGCATTCCTGGTTTAATAAAGGATGTCCATCCAAAACCCCTCACGAAGGTCATGCTTGGAGGCGAGACCTTGAGCGCTTACCTTCCCAGTCCCGCACAGGCCAAGGGTGCCTGCCATCACCACTTCCGCTTGGAATCGTTCCAGCGCCAGCTCGTGCAAGAAGGAGAGATAAGGGCATGCGACATACGTGAATTAAGTGGAGTAAACAGAACCGACCTTGTTTGTAGATGAGCAGACTTTCCACACGGAAAAGTCAAGAGACGCTATGAACAAACTCAGAATTAGCCAGAGAGCTCAGTTTGTCTTGGTTCAAGATAAAAATTAATAACATTCCTCCGTATCAGTAAAAACCAATTAGAAAACACAATGTAAGATATTCTCATTCACAAGCCATTAATACTCTAAGGGGCCCTGAAAACAAAAACCTAACTATGTAGGCAAGATCTTTATGAAGAGCACTACTAAATGATCATCATACAAACACAAAAGTAGAGTGACAGAGGGGGTGTTAGAAATCAAGGAGAAAATAAGAACTTCTTAAAAACTTTCTCATCAATGGGGCTGGCACATTTGATTATACATAGGAAAAAAATTTTAAATGCCATCTACAAGATCAGCATCGGTGGGATAAATATGCAAGCACGAGAGGGCAACAGGTTTACAATGTTAGAAGACCATTCAGGAGACCTTCTTAAAGACAGGGAAGGGTTTCTTAAGCATGGCAGACAAGCTCACCCCGAGAGGAAAAGACTGATCAGTCCGATGGCGTTCACCTTTTACAAAATTCTACAGACGCTACTCTGAGAAAAATGTGGAAGCCAAGGGCATGTATATTATGCGCTAGGCATCTTTCTGTCTTTGTGAAAAATCCCAAATAAAGTAAAGTTAGAGAAACAGAGGGAGAGTGACTCCCTGGATAGGGAGAGGCTGTGCTCCACACACCTGTCCAACAAAGGACTGGTGTTTAGAGTGAGGCTATTTTATTTATGCAAGTAAAATAATAGTAATGTGGCTAAGCAGAAGTTCAAGCCTCAACTGTCTGGCTCCCCCTGCCCCCGGCATATGTAAAAAAGAATCTGTGTTGTGGGGAAGGGAAGTGTGGGATATCGGGGGCACAATAGTGAGAGAGGTGGAGAGGACTGCAGGGAGGAAGTGGCCTGGAAACAGGGGACCGGCCACCCCTAGCCAGGAGCTGCTGCTCAGTCCAGCCATCATGTTCCACGCGGGGCTCCTGGAGGAACAGCCTTTCTGGTGGGCGTGGCCCACGGAGCCTTTGGCGCTCTCCTGCCATGCCACCACCAGCACCGGGGCCACCAGCCAGCTGTCGAATCTGGACCCACACGTGGTGGCCCGTTCTGTTTTGGGGGTTTCTTTCTGGAATATTCCAGTGAAAGAAGGTTGGAAAATGTCACTGTCTGTCGTGTGCCTCCAACGTTCAATTCTTGGCACTAGGAAAAAAGAAAATTAAAAATCTCCCCATGTGGGTACGTGTGTGTGTGCCCGCGCACGCGTGTGAGCGCGGGTGTGTGTGTGCGCGGGTGCACACGGTGCGGTGTTTTTGAGGACACGTCTTCAAACGCAAACGTGGGGAGCTATTTTTAGGCACCCTTCCTCCCAACAGTGCTGTTTAAAGATTCAGCTCAGGCTGCTAATAGGTATATTTATAACCATTCTGTCGACGGCCCCAGCATGAATGCTGCTGCGGATGATGCTATTCTCGGAGGCAGTTGCCATGGTTACCATTAACCCTTTTGCTGTGGAGGAGCCTATCCGTCGGAGGAGGCTTCGCCCCCCCCCCCCCCAGGGTGCTCAGTAGCAGTAGAAGGCATAAGTGTACTCTGAAATAGAAATAAAAATGGAGTGCATTTTTATACTTAAGTAATGAATAAACTAGAAAGGAATGGGCAGCACTGGTAATTACTATTAGTAGAGGTTTCCCCTCTTGCCCTTAAGAAAAGAGAATAAAGGTAGCTATGTAGCTGTGGCCCAATATTGACATGTGAGAAGCATCTTTTGAATTTGAACATAGACAAATGCATGAGGAAGGAGACAAAGTCCCTTAAGATACATGGTTCCTACTTCACTACCCATGATTTCTCTAATTGAGCAGCTTAGCAATTTTAAAACTCGAAGTATTCCCTTTTAATATTCATTCATCAACAGGGAACTCTACTACAGCAAGCTCTAGAGCCAGCGCCCCTGAGCTCAGGTTCAGTCCTGATTTATCCAAAGGACACATTGATCTAGAAGGTCAGGGAATCCAAGCCACAGGGCCGACGTGTCTGTGATGGCGGACTTCTCCACGGCCCACACTTTCAGCCAACTTTCATCATGAGGAATGACTTTGGTTCTCCTGCCCATAAGCAGCTTATAGTTGGAAGAGGAATGAAATATTTTAGCATGAAGAATAAAGAAAATATTACAAAAAGATAGCAGACATGTTCTGTAGAAATGTAGAAACGTGGGATTGAGGATGATTAGTGCAGGTAGAGGAAGCAGAAGTCCCTGACTGGGCTTTTGAGCGGAATTGGCGGGATCCGGCTTCTGTTTTGTGGAGATGGTTCTGTGAATCCGGTGGCAGGAGACGGGAGGCAGAAGGAGAAGACGCGTGAAGTATTTCTGGGTGGAACCCGAGATGCATGGAATTTTTCTTTCTTAATTGGTACATAAGGGGATGGATTTTCACTCTGAACCATCTCTCGTTCATCGGTCGGTGCGTACAGGAGACATTTTTATGCTCTTGGTAAATGCCACATACAGTGCCAGGCGTGCTGGGGGAAGCGAGGTCCTAGGCGTGTGGGAAGCAGACGATCCTCACTCTTTAGAACCGCTCGCTCACTGGGACGACGCGCATCTCTGGAATGAATAGTCTGACAAGTTAAATGTAAGATAAATTAATTAGCATGGACGGAGTGGTGGGAGGTATAGACGAGGGATGGCTGCTGGGACGGGCCCAGCATGCTCTGTCTGTTCCTTTAAGGGAAACACCTGATCCTTTTTTATTTATTTTTTTGGTTCTGGAGATTGAACTCAGGGGCATTCTACCTCCGAGCTACACCCCCCAGCCTTTTTTATTTTGAAACAGGATCTCACTAGGTTGCTGAGAGTCTCGCTAAGTTGCTGAGGCTGGTCTCCAACCTGCGATCCTCCTGTCTCAGCCTCCCACGTACTGGGATTACAGGCACGGACCACCACGCCTGGCTTCAGGACCTGATCTTAATGATTTGTGCACCCTGTTCCTAGAAGGGATCTTTGCTTCCGATAGGTACCAGTGAGTATTGCGTGAATGAACAAGTGAAAATAGAACTCAAAAGATTTATGGCTTTTTGGTGGAGTGGTTTTTAAAAACAACTTATTAAAATTATTTGATCTCTACCTGCAAGTTATAAAGATTAATATACCGATCAGTTGTGTATCTACCACCCAGCCTAAGGGATGGATGGGTTGAACCCTTCGAAGCCCGTGTGTCCAAGGGCCCCGCATGGTAAACTGAGCCTTTCCATGGGTACACAGAGCCCTCAACAGTGTGCTCATCGCGCCTGCATGGCTCCCTCAACACCGCCACTCAGTGATGTCTGTGTTGGCTCGCACATTTAAGCTTTCTGTGAACTGGATGGTGTGAGCCAGCGTGGATCGTGGAGCCCAGCTTCAGAGCCAATGTCAGGCACACCTTTGTAGAGAAGTCATGAGGGGCAGAGAAGCATGTCTCAGGGCCTCAGCACAGAAGGGGACGGGCCAGGGGAGGGAACAGCCCAGCTCGGGTTGTGACTGGGGCGCACACACCAGGGTGAGCTCAACAATGCATGCTCCTGTGTAGCTCGGTGGTGCAACGCTGGCCTGGCATGCTCAGGGACTTAGGTTCCAGCCCTAGTACCTCCAGGAAGAAAAAAACAAGGGACTCCTTGTTTTTATCCAAACTTTGTGGTTTGCCAAGAACTTCCACACACGCTTTTCATTTCCATCCGTCTTGGGGAAGTAATCATGGCAGATGCTTCTTACTCTCGGAGAAAACTGAACCTTAGGAAGATGATCATGCAAGGATTTCATCAGCCACACCTACAAACATCCCAGGAAGCAGCGCGCTTCCAAGAACCGGAGGCGATTCTGGGCTCTCCACTGGGCAACGACTTTGAGATAGAATGCCACGCATTCCGCTGACTCACATTTATTTGTAAATAAATTAGATGAGTCAGACTCTTCAATATTGTTTTTCTTACCACAAGAAAAAATCAGCATATTCTTCAATAAATTCATTGTTATCTAATAAATCTTATCATGGAGCATGCCAATGAGCTGCTACAGATTAGACACCAACTGCAGATTACGAACCTCTGGAGAAACTTCTGGAAAATTAAAGAACACAACATTGTTTTTTCAAAAATGTTTTATCTTAAAAAAGGGTTGGGGTGGGATGTATTTTCATTCTTTCTTCTTTAAAGGGTTGTCCAAGTTGTGTGGTATCAGTTGCCCAGCAACAAGGGAACAGGATCATCCAGCAAGAAAACCAAGAAAGACCAGGTCTTAGGAACTGTCCAGCATTCTGCCAGTGCATAGGTATGTGTGTTTGTTGAATGAAGAAGCCATTTTTAAAATTCCATGTGGTGCCGGGCACGGTGGCACACACCTGTAATCACAGTACTTGGGAGGCTGAGACAGGAGGATCACAGGTTTGCAGCCAGGCTCAACAACTTAGTGAGACCCTGTTTCAAAATAAGGAAAAGATTAAAAAGGGCTGGGGGTGTAGCTCAGAGGTAGAATGCCCCTGGGTTCAACCCCAGTACAACAACAACAATAACAACAACAACAACAATAAAAAATGAAACAAAATCAAACAAAACATAAAACAAAGATATAAGAAAAATAAAGGCAGGGGAGGAAATATTAGTAGTGCTCCCAAAGTCCCTCTTTGGGTGACCCTGCCCATCTACCATCAACCCTTCTCCCACAGACTAAGAGCTAATTGTTACCAAACTCTAATACCACACATCATTTTACCTGTTTTGAACTTAGTATAAATGGCTTTGTGTACAATGTGTACTTTTTTGTACCTGACTTTTCCTCAACATTATAGTCATGAGATTCATCCATGTTTTTGCAGCAGGGTACAGCAGGGGCTCATTCACTTTTCATTGGAGTATAGTATTCCACGGTATGACTGCTATGGCACAGTTTGCTCCTTCTTCCGTAGATGGCCCTCTGAGTTATTTCCTGTGTGTGGTGGTTCTATAGGAATGCTGGATGGGTATTCCTGTGTGTGGCTGGTGTGCATATTCCCATATTTCTGGTGCATGCAGCCCTCAGAGTTGAAGTGCTTCATCACGAGCTTCGTGGCTGCCTTCTTGAGAAAGCGCAGTCCTGTACGTAAGGGGAGGTGCAGGGGTGCAAAGAGGGACTAGGACTGAACCCCCCAGGGAGCCTCTTAAGGAGAGCGGCACAGAACCGGAACAGGTCCGGAAGTGTGAGAGGAGCGTGCGGGACAGGCGCTCTTGAGTCTCCTCTCCAGCTCCCTGACCCTGCACCCTCAGCTCTGCCCCGGGCCCAGGAGCTTAGCGTCTGCCCTGGCTTCTGAAATTCTTGCCGTGGTCACTTTTTCTAGAAGGGTGCTGCGCGGGCTTCTGTGCATGAACCTCAGGGTCCCCGAAGGCCACGCTTGGCTTCCTGCCGTTCTGCGACCCTGAGGGCCGTGGAGTCTCGCCCCCGACAGCACAGCTGTCTGCTGTGGGGCTCGGCCCCGCACCCTCAGTGCCGCCCCGGCCACAGACAGGGCCACCAGCCTGCACCCCCGCGAGGCTGCGCGTCCACAGCAGCCCCTCCTCCCCTTCCTCCTCGTTTTTTTTTTTTTTTCTTGGCCTCAACGCACACAGGTTGAGGCCAAGAACAAACCCTTGGCCTCAACCTGTGTGCGTGTTGCCGCGTGCCTCTTCCTCCTGAAGGCAGAGTGTGGCACACACACTCCTGTTGCTCTGTGTTCCGCTCCTGTCGGTGCTGAGCAGAGAAGGCAGGCTGTGTGCACGGGGCTGCGCTGCTGACTGCACGGGCCGCATCAGCAGGGGAAGCGGGGCGGCTGCAAACTGTCTCAGCCCTCACAGAGAGGAGCCCGGGACGCAGAGCGCAGAGCCTGCAAAGGTGTCCTTCCAGAAAGGGTTAGGGTCGGGCACCTTTATGCCTTCCCAGGCTCCTTCTTGGTTTTTGTTTTGTTTTTGGTACTGGGGATTGAACCCAGGGGCTACACCCCCATCTCTTTTTATTTTGAAACAGGGTCTCCCTAAGTTGCTAAGGGTCTCACTAAATTGCCAAGGCTGGCCTCAAACCCATGATCCTCCTGTCTTGGCCTCCCAAGTACTGGTATTACAGACCTTTGCCACCATACTCAGCTCTCAAATTGTTCCTCCTCCTCCGCCTCCTCCTCCTCCTCCTCCTCCTCCTCCTCCCCCTCCTCCTTTTCCTCCTCCTCCTCCTCATCCTCCTCTTCTTCTTCCTCTTCCTCCTCCTCTTCCTCTTCTTCCTTTTTCTTCTTCTTTTTGTGGTACTGGGAATTGAATTCAGGGGCCTTCTACCTCTGAGCTACACCTCCAGCCCTATTTTATTTTGAAATGGGGTCTCACTAAATTGTTGAGGCTGGCTTCAAATCAGCGATCCTCCTGTCTCAACCTCCCCAAGTACTGGGATTACAGGTATGCGCCATCTTACCTGAATCCCAATTGCCTTCTTAATAAACTCATAGAGCAGAGAAATGCTGTGTGTCAAACACTCACCTCCTGATAGGTCATTAGCGCCCCCTGAGGATTAGCTGCTATGTTAATTATTGCCCTAATAATATGAGAATCGCCATATATTTACCACGGAGACTTGGTAATAACACATGATTTACTTACAAGCACCGACTTCAGAATCGGACATACTAGTTTTGTTCCTTCTCATTTCTTTTATCTTGTTGACAAAGTATACTCGTATGCATTGATGGTTACACAGCAGACGACAAAGTATACTCGTATGCATTGATGGTTACACAGCAGACGTACCGGGCTTGAACGCTAACCTGGTTGCTGTGAGGGACAATCCATAGCTTCTCCCGTCTTGTACAGGGGCGACGCACTGATATCACATCAAGGGGTTGCCAGTGCTCCACCACAGTGGGGAGGTGCTTCCCCAGCGTGGGAGGTAGAGGAGCCACCCAAGGGCCCATGGAGACACTGGCTCCGACCCAGCAGCTCTGCAGTGGGCCTGGCGAGCAGTCCCCTGACAGTCCCCAAGTAGCCTGGGGTGACTGTGCCTGAGAAATGCTGGTGACCCAATGTGCCAGCCACTCCCCGCTTCTGGAGCGCACCGGGGCAACGTGCCCCCTCTGAGTCCCAGCACACGCACGGAGAAGGTGGCACTCGGCATTAACTACAGGGAAAATTGACTGAGTGCCAGGTGCCGGGCCCAGGTGGTCATCAGAGCCTGTGGTCCCTGCTCTGGAGTCACTGAGAATGTGAAGAGGATGACAGCAACCCAGAGGGCCCTAGGAGAGAGAGAGATTGAGAGAGAGAGAGAGAGAGAGAGAGAGAGAGAGAGAGAACGCTCTGTCCTTAGCTGTGGGGACTCTCTGTCCTGCAGGTTAGAGCGGGCGGGCCTCCCTGGGTGTGCTTTGTGTCATCCTGCAGCAGGCAGGAGTGCAGGCCCTCCCGTCCTCTGTCCCTTTCCTCTGAGATCCTTGGTCTCCTGCTCTCTGCTGCCCTGTGTCTGCACGCCCACGCCTGTCAGGACCGCTGTCACTGTCGCAGCTGGCTGCCACCCTCCTCCCTCCTCCTGGGTCTCAGGTTTGACCTCTCCTGTGAAGCTGGAATCCAAACCCTCACTGGGACCCGGGCCGCGTGTCCTCATCCTGTCCCTCGGCCTCAGGCCCCTGTCTGTTGGGTGTGCTCCGCCAGGCCTGCTGCTGCGCCCCGCCCGAGTGTGGCCCAGCTCGGTTGCTTCTGCGCACCTGTGCACATGCCTGAGCCCCGCCCAACTCACACAGCCACCTGTGCGTCACCACGCTTCAGTCCACAGCAGAGTGCAGACGCATGTGATGGCGGTCCCCGAGATCATCATGGATCCGGAGAACTCCCGCCACGTGGTGCTGGGTAGCTGTGCCGACCTCTCAGCGCAGCACATGGCCCCTGTGCCCCCCGATGTAAACACCTCCCTGCGCCGACAGCGTGGGAAAGTGTAGCAATGGAGGGCGCACAGTCCACGGTGCTCGATAAGGAGCGACTTCCAGGTTTGCGTGTTTACTGGACTTTCATTGTTATTTAGAGTGTACTGTTTGTACTTACAAGAAAGAGTTCACGGCGGAACAGTGTGCCATGCGTACCCGTGGCCTCCTCGTCTCCTGTTCACTGTGTCTCTTGATCACAGCAAGAGGCCACGTGGAGTGACCGCCCTGTGCCTCCTGCTGGGGGTGAGCACGCTCTGTGACACTCGCATGGCGATGACATCGCCTAGCAACGCCGGCAATGATTGTCTCCCCTGGCATGTCCCATCGTCAAGCCACATGGGACTGCCACTTGTTCCCTGAGACCTGGCAGTCCCCCCTTCACAGCTGCTGGTACAGGTCCTGGCTGAGTCATGATGAAGGGGCACATGGTCCCCTGCCCGTCGGCACTGAGCAGCAAGTGCGGGTCCCTGCTCAGCCAGGACCTGTGTGCCCAGGCTGTGAGTGGGGGCTCACCATGCTGGCAGGTCCTGCTGCGCCTGCTGCTTGGGGGGCTCAGCCCCGGGGCCTCTGCCTGGTCTCCTGACCTGTGCAGCTTCTCTTTACCTGGAGGGAATCTGGTCTCTCCAGACCGGGTGCTCCTGGGCCTCTGAGCTGCCATGCTAGCCTGGCCCAGCCCTGCCCGTGACCTTCTGCCTTTTGCACGGCCATGGTCACCACAGGTGGCAGAGTGGAGAGGGAGCACCCTTCCCTCCTCCCCACCCCGCACATTGTGCTCACTCACAATCGCTCTCTCCCCCATGCAGTTTAGAAGTTTGTCATGATGTGTCTTCCAAGAGCAGAGCTGCCGCTGCCACTCAAGCCCCTTGCTGGTGGCACGAGAGCCAGCCCCCTCTTGCCACACTGGCCCGCCATCGCAGCCCCTGGGAATGTGCTCCAGGAGCAGCAGCCACGCCAAGTCCTTGCTCTCCTTTTAAATGTTTTCCTGTGACACCTATAAGACATTTTAACTGTTTTTACACATACAATTCAGTGGCATTAATTGCATGAACAATGTTGAGCACCCATCACCACTGTTTTTAAAGTTTTCCATGACCCCAAGTAGAAACTGTACCCATGGAGAAGTAGCTGTGCATCCCTCTATCCTCCCAGCTCCCAGCAGCCTTGAATCTTTCTGTCTCTCTGATTTGCCTATTCTAGATATTTCCTATAAGTGCAGTCATGCACTATTAGGCCTTTTGTGTCTGGCTTATTTCACCTAGGGTGATGTCTTGGAGGCTCATCCCTGCTATAGCATGTGCCAGAACTTCATTCTTTTTTTCTGGCTGCATAATAGTCCATTACACCTATGCATCATACTTTGTTTATCCATTCATCTATTGATGGGTGCTTGGGTTGTTTCTACTTTTTGTCTAGTGCAAATAATGCTGCAGTGAACATTGCTGTACAACTGTCAGTCCAGCTCCCTATTTTGGGAGGTAGAGACCCAGGAGTGGAATCGTTAGAGATGATAATTCTGTAGTTGGCTTTCTGAGGACTCACCGAGCTTTTCCACATTGCTCGCACCATGTTACATTCCCTGTGCACGAGGAGTGCACGGAACACCCGTTTCTCCACACGTTCGCCAGCGCTTGTTTTCTGTGTTTGTGATGATTGCCATCCTGGGAGGCGGGAAGTGTTGTCTCGTTGGGCTTTGGATTCTTGTTATCACGTGACTCACGATGTTGAGTAGCTTTGCACCTCCTGGCTGGCCATTTGTATAGGTTTGGAAAAATATCTATTTAAGTCCTTTGCCCATTTTTTCCTATTATGATCCCTTTTTTAAATTTTTGGTACATTGTGATTTTACATCATATTGGGGTATAGAGTGACAGAAAAGTACATGCGCACGACTCTGCCCATTTTTAAGTTGGGTTGTTTCTCTGTTTTGTTTTTGAGTTTTAGGAGTTCTATGTTCTGAATATTAAAACATTATCAGATAAATGATTTATAAATATTTATCCCATTCCAAAGATTGTCTTTTCATTTTCTTTTTTTTTTTTTTTGCGGTACCGGGGATTGAACCCAGGGGCGTTCTACCTCCGCGCTACACCCCCGGCCCTATTTTTTTATGCTTTATTTTGAAACCGGGTCTCATGAAGTTGCGGAGGGCCTCACTACTAAGTAGAGAGAGAGAGAGAGAGAGAGAGAGAGAGAGAGCGAGCTGAGGCTGGCCGCGAAACTGGATCCTCCAGTCTCCGCCTCCCAAAGTACTGGGATTACAAGCGTGCGCCACCACGCCCGGCCGTCTTTTCATTTTCTTAATTATGTCCTTTCATGCACAAAACCTTTTTATTTTGATGAAATTCAATATATCTGGTTTTAAAATATATATATTTTTGCTTGCATTTTTGGTGTCGTATCTAAGAATCCATTGGCAATTTGAAGGGCGTGAAGATGTATCCCTATGTTTTCTTCTAAGAGTTTGGTCTTCTAAGACTTTTAGCCCTTATACTTAAAGTACTGATTCAATTTGAGTTAATTTTTGTATATAGTCTGAGGTCGGTCATTTCATTCCTTTGCATGTGGAAATCCATTTGTCCCAGTACCGTTTGTTGAAGAGACTGTTCCTTCCCCATCTCATGAGCTTGGTACCCTCATCAAACACCCATTGGCTAAGCCGGGTGTGCTGGCACACGCTTGTAATCCCAGTACTTGGGAGGCTGAGACTGGAGGATCTGGGTTCACGGCCAGCCTCAGCTACTTAGTGAGGCCCTCCGCAACTTAGTGAGACCCTCCACCCCAGGGCTGGGGGTGGAGGTTGGAGGTAGAATGCCCCTGCGTTCAATCCCCAGTACTGCAAAAAAAAAAAAAAACATTGGCTCTAGTTGTAGGGTTTATTTCTCGACTGTCAATCCTATCCCACTGATCTGTGTGTCTATCCTTATACTAGAACCCCCCCCCCCATTTTGGGTACCGTGGCTTTGTAGTTATATTTGAATTGGGAAGTGTGAGTCCTCCAACTTCGTTCTTTTTTTCAATGTTGTTTTTGCTATTTGGCTCCTCTTACAATTCTCTAAGAAGCTGAGTATCAGTTTTTGCACTTTTGAAAAAATGCTGTTAGAATTTTGATAGGGATTATGTTGAATTTTTATTTCGCTTTGGGTAGTATTAGCATCTTTTTTTTTTTTTTGCGGTACCGGGGATTGAACGCAGGGACGTTCTACCTCCGCGCTACACCCCCGGCCCTATTTTTTATACTTTATTTTGAAACCGGGTCTCACGAAGTTGCGAAGGGCCTCACTAAGGAGGGGGAGGGGGGGGAAGAGTGAGAGAGCTGAGGCTGGCCGCGAACCCGGATCCTCCGGTCTCCGCCTCCCAAAATACTGGGATTACAAGCGTGCGCCACCACGCCCGGCCCTAGTATTAGCATCTTAACAATATTAAATCTAATCCATGAACATGGATGTCTTTCCATTTATTTAGGTCTTCTTTAATTTTGTTAGCAGTGTTTTAAAATTTTTAGTGTATAAGTCATTTATTTCTTTGGATAAACTTAATTCTAGGTGTTGTATTCTCTTATATGCCATTATAAATGGAATTGCTTTCTTAATTTTCCTTTCAGATTTCTCATTAAAAAAGATTTCTCATCTTTTCAGATTTCTGATGTATAGAAATACAACTGATTAGCTGGGCATGGTGGCATATGCTTGTAATCCTATTACTTGGGAGGCTGAGATAGGAGGATCCCAAGTTTGAGGTCATCCTCAGTAACTTAGTGAGATCCTCAACAACTTAGCAAGACCGTCTTTCAGATAAAAAAATAAAAAGGTCTGGGGGTGTAGCTCAGAGACATAATGCCCCTAGGTTCAATATCCAACACCAAAATAAAATAAAATAAAATAGAAATACGACAGATTTTCATGTGCATATCTCATATCCTGAAACTTCGCTGAATTTGTTAATTAGCTCTAGTAGCTTTCTTTTATAAAAATTTTTATTGGTGCATTGTAATTGTACGTGATAGTGAGATTCACAGTGATACATTCATATATGCACATAACATTATTTAATCTGTTTCCTTTTCCATACCTTTCTTCTTCTTCCCTCCCCCAATCACTTCACTACTGGTCTCTTTCTTATTTTCTGTGAGGTTCCTCGTCTTTTCTTTTTTCTTTCTGGCTTCCACATATGAGAGAAAACATGCAACCCTTGATTTTCTGAGTCTGACTGATCTCACTTAGCATGATGTTCTCCAATTCCATCCATTTTCCTTCAAATGATATAATTTCATTCCTCTTTATGGCTGAGTAAAACTCCATTATGTGTATATAACACATTTTCTTTATTCATTAATCTATTGACAGATACCTAAGTTGGTTCCATAACTTGTTTTTTTGTGAATTGTGCTGCTATAAACATGGGTATGCACATGTATCACTACAGTAGTCTGACTTTAATTCTTTTGGAAAGATACCAAGGAGTGACGTGGCTGGGAATGGAACCACCATATGATCTAGTGACTTTCTTATGTGTTCTTTGGGATTTTCTATATATAGGATTATGCCATCTATAAATATAGATAGTTTTATTTTTTGTTCCAATTTGGATGCCTTTTTCTTGTCTAATTGCTTTAGCTAGAACTTCAAGTACAATGTTAAATAGCAACGAGGAAAGCACCCGCACTGTCTTGTTTCTGATCTCAGGGAAAAGCTTTCTGTCTTTCAGTACTGAGTATGATGTTAGTTGTGGGTTTTTCATAGATACCTTTTGTCATGTTGAGGAAGTTTCCTTCTATTTCTGTTTTGATGAATTTTTTTTTTAATGAAAGGATGTTGAACTTTTTCAAGTGCTTTTTCTGTATCAATTAAGATGATCATGTGGATTTTTCTTTGTTGTATTAATATGGTGTATATCACAATGCTTTTAAAAATATTGAATCCTCATAGTTTAAGAATAAATCCCAATTGGTTATATATATATATATATATATATATATATATATATATACATATGTATGATTAGTATGCCTTTGTATGATTAGTATGGTTAGTATGCCTTTGAATTTGGCTTTCTAGTATTTTGTTGAGAATTTTTGCATCTATGCTCACATGGAATGTTGCTATGTGCCTTTCCTTTCTTGTGATTTCTTCGTCTGGCTTTGATATCAGGGTAAGGCTGGCCTCAGAATGAGTGTTTTGGAGAGTCTGAGAGGATTGCCACCAGTGCGGTGGTTCTTGACTTCTTGGAGTTGGGAGGGTTCGTGACTGCTTCTACCTGGGGTTCCTCGGTGCCCGTGGACGGCCTCGCCGCCCCCCGCCTTCTTAGTACAGGCTACCGGGTCCTGCTTGGGGTTCCCCCCCCTCCCCTCCTCCAGTGCTTCCTCCTTCCTTATGAGTGACCTCCTCTTGGAGGTCTTCTGACCCCTGCGAGGCTCTTTGCAGATCCTCTGTGGCCATCTGTCTCCCCTAAATGTCTTGTGACCTGCCTGTCCTGCTCACTAGCCCCAGGTCTTGGGGCTCAGGGCTCTCCAGTTCCTCTTGGCGCCTGCAGCTCCGGGCACACAGGAGTCATTTTGTAAATGCTTATTGGAGAGGACACCAGGGCGCCCCGTGACGTGGCACTGATATTTGTTCTGCCCTCATGTCAGCCTCTGTGGTGGTAGGCTTGATGAGGGGACACTGCACTGGCCACACTGAAGCCCGAATCTCATTTCTCAGTGACTCATCGCATCAACAGGGAAGATGATGTAAGCTCCCGAGACCAAAGTTTGGGTGATAACAAAATAATATGAGAGAATGTTATTCTGTTCAGAAAGATCTCTGGCAAATAAAAAGATCCCTGGGTTTCAAGATTAGAAGTGAAGTCTTACTTGTTTTCAGTCCCTTTTATAATGGTTGTTTTCTCTTCTGAGAATTAATATTTCTATTTCTCTTTCTTTCCTTTTTTTGATACTGAGGATTGAATTTAGGGGTGTTCTACCTCTACGCTATACCCTAGCCTATTTTGTTTTTTATTTTGTAACAAGGTCTTGCTAGGTTGCTGAGACTTGTCTCAAACCTACATCCTCTTGTCTCAGTCTCCCAAGTACTGGGATCACAGGTGTGTGCCATGGTGCTCAGCTAGAATTAATACTTCGTGTGTGTGTGTGTGTGTGTGTGTGTGTGTGTGTGTGTGTGTGTGGTACTGGGGATGGAACCCAGGGGCATTCTACCTCCGAACTACACCCCCAGCCCTATTTTATTCTTTTATTTTGAAACAGGGTCTCACTAAGTTGCAGAGGGCCTCAATAAGTTGCTGAGGCTGGCCTTGAACCTGCAATCCTCCTGCCTCAGCCTCCCAAGTACTGGGGTCACAGGTGTGTGGCACAGTGCCCGGCTAGAATTAATACTTCTTAAAAAGAGAGAGTCCAAGGAGTACATGGTTAGAGGTGCCAGTTCCCATGGCCTTTGGCCCTGGTACTTTGGGACAGCACGTGGCTACAGAGATGGTCCCTGTCGGTCAACACCCTTGAGGTGCAGCAGGGAATGGTGGAGAGGCTTTCTGGTTATGGTGTGGATTGAGACCACAGCAATGCATCCAGAGAGGGCCCGGAGGGCAGGGAGCACGTGGCCTCAAGGGGACAGATGTGCAAGTTCATGGCTGCATTGTCCAGGGAGGTACAGGGATGGAGGTGCCTCTGGAGGACAGGAGACTGGAGAGCGGCCGGGCCCAGGCTGTGGAGAGTTTTTGTGGGCTCTTTGCTGAACCCTGTGGGTGGTGAGATGTTACTCAGCGTGTGGGGTGGGAGGTTGTGGATGGAGGGGACCACCTGGTGACCACATCAAGGCAACTGAGCCCCGAGACTTTGTTCCCTGGGAGGAAAGGTCTGGGATCTGCTCTCTGGGGGAGAAGCCAGTGCCCCATTCCTAGGAGCTGGGCCTCTGGGAGGGAGGGGAGACTCACCCCCGTGAGCCTGAGCAGCGAGAGGTGCAGATGAATTCCTCTCCTTCCTCAGTGGGTGGATGCAGAGGCCACACGAGCTCAGCTGTGAGAAAGCCTTGTAAGTTACTAGCGTGGGACAGATGGCGACTGTTGAAATCTGATGTGCTTTTTAGCAGAGACTCTCAATACCACATGTGTAGTTCAGTTTAGTATAATGTTTTTGCAGGGGAATGTGGCAGTCCTCTATGTCCAAAACTGCAGGAAACTATACTCAATTACCCCGTGCTTCCACTTCTATCAGTATACCTCAGGAAAAAGATCCTATGCGCTCAAAGATTTGTATGCAAAGAGGGGTATCACGGTGTTATTTATAACAAAGGAAAAATTGGAAACAATCTAAATGTGAAATAATAGGGGACTGGTTAATTGAATTGCTAAACACATTTACAATGGAATAATATGTAGTCATTGGGAAAGTTTAAGAAGTGCATTATAAAATATTTTCATAGTATAATTTCAGTCTATTAAAAATCTATTTATAGAGAAAGAACTGGAAGACCACGTACAGAATCAATGGCAGTCACCTCAGTGATGGGATAATAGATTATTTTAATTTTTTGTCCTATTTTCTGAATTTTTATGATGAACATTTATTATCCTTAGTAATTTAAAAAAAATTTGGAATAATCTCACACTTAGGGGAGTGTCAAGTATATTACAAAGAACGCCACCACCACCACATCAATTGAGTGAGTTGTTGACCCGATGCCCCAGTACCCCCAACTCTTACTCTGTATTTCCCACAAACCAACTCCTCTCTGCATATTCACAGCACAGCCATTAAAACCAGGAAGCTGCTGTCTGGTCCTCCGCCCCGCCACATTTGCCAGCTGTTCCAGCGGTGGCCTCTGGGGCAGTCCCTCAGGCCTTCTTTGATTGCCATGACCTTGATAGTCTAAAGGTCATGATTTGGTGATTTTGTAGGCCGCCCCCCCTCAGTTTGGGTTCCAGGTTGCCTCGTGATTAGGTTCAGGTTCTGTGTTTTGGGCAGGAATGTCACAGAAATGGTGCTGTGTGCCCACTGCGTCTCTCAGGTGGGGCAGGACTTCAGTTTGTCCGAGTTCTGATGACGTCGCCCTGGCGAGTAAGGGTTGGGTCTGCTGGACTTCCCCACGGGGAAGCACCCTGAGGTGTTTACAGGAAGGTGCTGTGGGACTGTGGAAGGGTGTTCTTTCTTATCAGACTGCCGTTTGCTCACGGCCTCGGGAACTGACGGCCTCTCTTTACTTAGCAGGTTATAATCCATTACCATTGTTCATTTTGATACTCAAATAGTCTCAGATTTGACACGTGGAAGCCCCTGGAAGCTGCTTTCTTTTTTACAACATGGGCACCATTCTTTGCTTCCTCGCTCTGTGGCATAAGATGCTCCAAGCAAAAACTGTGCTTTCCCCACTCCAGCCCCACAACCAATCCTTTCTCCAAGAAGCCAAGATTGGAGTTCAAGGTGTGCTGGGAGCTCCTGGGTGTCACTCCCTCGGGGCCTCTCAGTGGACATGTTCTACACGTATGCATGTATGGACTCATGTATGCACGTTTACATCTTCTTCTCTTCCTTCTGCTCCTCCTCCTTCTCTTCCTCCTTCTCCCTCTTCTTCCTCCTTTTCCCTCTCCTTCTCCTTCTCCCTGTTCTTCTCCCTCTCCCTCTCCCTCTCCCTCTCCCTCTCCTTCTCCTCCTCTTCCTCCTCCTCCTTCTCCTCCTCCTCCTCCTCCTCCTTCTCCTTCTCCTCCTCCTTCTCCTCCTCCTCCTCCTTCTCCTTCTTCTCCTCCTCCTCCTCCCTCTTCTTTTTCTCCTCCTCCTCCTCCTTCTTCTTCTCCTTCTCTTCCTCCTCCCCCTCCTTCTCCTCTTCCTTCTCCTCCTCCTCCTTCTTCTTCTTCTCCTCCTCCTCCTCCTCCTCTTCCATGTCTCTATATTGAAAAGCATGACTTCTCAGTGATCCTCCAATTCCAACCCACTCTGCCTGGCTTTATTTTGATTTCTCTCTGTCTTTGTAACTTCCTCTCTCTCCGGGAGAAGCCTGCTTCTCATGTCCTCACCTATTTCTTCCTTGCTCAGCCTCCCCATGTGTAACCAGTGTCCCATCACTGCTACTGCCCCTGCCCTTGCGCTGGACATCCCTCTCATCTGCTCAGTCCCCATCCCCATCCTGGTTCACCTCATGTAGAGAGAGTTGTCCCAGCCCCTCCCCGGTTCAGACCGTCCATGCCAGTTTGGCCCTCCACCAGTATCCTCTTCCATCTTTCCTGGGGCTCTTCTCCTTGGGCCGCATGGGTACCACCTCCAATGCCAGACACCCCTTACCTAGATGCCCGAGACCCCCACATGGGCACCCTCCTCATTCACTTTTGGCTTTGACTCCCTGTAGGCAATGCCCCTCATCGGCAGGTGCCACCCACCCCACCTTGCCTGGGTTTTTTACCCCCTCAGCCTCTTTGGATGCTTTACCCAGGAACTTCAGGACTGAATGGTTCCTGAGGGGTTGGGCCACCAAGTTGTTGTTAAACAGATTTAGTAGGGAATTAGCATATGCTTTAGAGGGGACTTGAGGCTTAGAAAGAAGGACTCTGCCTTCTGCTAACTAAAAATTCCCATGAAAATCAACCTCCTTGGCAGAGCAACAAAGATCTTCCGAAGAGGAGCCTCCTTAATGGGGAGCTTAAGCGACCGCAGACTTGGCTCCTTTGGAGAGGAATCAGCTTTACTATCCCCCCGTGTGCCGACCTTTTCCTAGGACGCACTGACTCATTATCCGAAGGACTTAGCGGCGGCATACATAGGTGGAAGCCGCGCAGGCCAGGCTCCCGATGTAAGCTCTGCCATTTACCAGATAAATCATACTGACCCCTTGGGCAATCCACAGGCTTCTTGAGCCTCAATTTTCTCCTGTGTAAAGTGTAGCACTGCTAATCCCTGCCTCCCAGGATTGTTTGGAGGATCTGCAGTACCAGCTGCATGGTTGGCATTCAATTAGTGCTCAGCCCCTTTGGCTTCTCTCAGAGAAAGTGAATTTGCCTCACCTAGGCTTTCCAGAAAAAAAAGTGGGGACAATTTATACCCTAGTCTTTGTCCCCATCACTGCTCTTTAGCCTGCATGGCAAACTCAGCCCCTCATTGTGTCCTGAGTGCCAGTGGCAGTGGGTGGCAGTGGGCCCACCATGGTCTCTTCAAGGACTAGCCATCTCCTGGGGATGGCTGGCTAAGCGGAGCTGTGGCTGGTTTCCATGAAAACTCAGACACATATTCATCCATCCATCCATCCATCCATCCATCCGTCCGTCCGTCCATCCATCCATCTGTTCATCCATTCACCCATCCGTTTGTTCATCTGTCAGTCCATCCATCCATCCATCCATCCATCCATCCATCCATCCATCCATCCATCTATCCGTCTGTCCATCCGTCCATCCGTCCGTCCATCCGTCCATCCATTCATCCATTTACCCATCTGTTTGTTCATCCATCCATCCATCCATCCATCTATCCACCCTCGTTCATCCACTTACCCATACGTTTGTTCATCTATCCATCCATCCATCCATCCATCCATCCATCCGCCCCCCACCCCCCTTAACCACCCACCCATCTCTTCTCCAAAGTAAAAGAAGCCAGACATAGGTGCCACGGTATCAGGCTTGGTCTTGATTGGACTGTACTGTGGCGATCTGAATTACACAGTGGTGAAGGAGCCGTCAGAAAGTCAGACTTCTTGCCTCTGGTGCTGATGAAAACAAACCAATTATAAATCCTAACTTTTGTGTATTTCATTGTCCTCTTTTTTTTCTGAAAAGCCAACTTAGCTCTTCTCTGTGAATCATTTTGATGAGTCAAGCAGATGCTATCTTTGTTTGTTGGTTTATAACTCACTCCGAGAAAGTTACAATATTACTTGCACTCTCATAATAAAGGTGCATTCTGGCTTTAGAATTTATGACTTTCAGTTAAAGTAGTAAAAACACCTTAGCTCATAGATTCCCAGGGCCTCATTTTTTTTTTTGCCAAAAACCTGGTGGAACCACAAAGATTTATAAACTCAGATTTTATTTCTTACCCTAGTTTGGGGGCTTTTGCTATTTTACGTGGAGGAGCACTACTTCTTGATATGGGAGATGTTTTCTGTGATGGAAATGCCTTTACATCTTTAAATGATCACTGAAAAAATGAAATGGTTCCAGTATGTGTGTGTGTGTGTGGGGGAGATCGATCTTCAGTGAAATCTGTAGCTTTACAATGAAGCCCACATCTTTAAGATGACTCTTTCAATTAAAGAGGCCAAAGACAGCTTTGTTAATTTTACTGTTTATCAAATAGCTACTATAGAGCAGATGCAAACCTAAAGGTGATCAATGTCTGACTGGAGTGAGCTGTGTAACACTGCATTTTATAGGGTATGGTAGATGATCCTGGTATTTAGCCTCTTCTTTCCTTTCACTGAGACTAAACTTAATTTTATTTCTTAGGTTTCTTCACACAGTAACATATTTGGTGGTTGTTGCTCACGATTCTGTTCATTCGTTTGTGTGTTGATTCCGTCAGCAAATCAGCATGTAGCAAGCCTCCATCTATCACTGGTAAGCCAGCCAGATCTGGTGCATGCTTCTCGGAGCTTCTGTCGAGATCTGTATCTCTTCTAAGCCTCCATGTTTATCTCCAGGCTCATTGACTTTGAGCCCAGGACCAGGCTAAAGGCCTGTTTGCACACCACCATTTTTAGCCTCAGCCCAGTGGAAGGGAGTAGCTTTCTCTCTTGGTTTACAAATAAAGAAGCAGAGACACCAGATAAATGAGTCAGGAAGGCATGGGTGTGGCTGCTGAAGGTCACTTGAGTCTCAGATCCACTCTGCTCCTGCTGTGTGAGCCTCGACTAGTATCCAGCGTGGTCTGGGAAGGGGTCGTATGGGGATCAGGACATGTGGCCATTGGTGGTGCACCATGAAGTCATCGATACACAGACAGCAGCATGTTCTCTGCCACCCATGGGGTGAGGGAGGGTCGCAGCACCGCAGGATGGCTGCCTCCCCTCCGCACCCCTCCGCCGAGCTTGAGGGGAGCTCTGGGGAAGTTGGCCAGGCTGTGCTGCCGCATCTCACTACCCAGGCTCTGGCTAAGTACACCATCCTAATTAAATGTTTCTTTTTCATTTAAAATTCCACAGTGCTGTAATTCAAATTAGAAAGCTGCTGTTTTGACAGATGATGTCATTTAATTTTAGGATCATTGTGCTTCTTGTATTCAGCCGCAGACTAAATTGGACCCTATCTCGGAGCTTTTATACATTACAAAATATTACGTTCTCGCGGTGTCATGATGGGCTGTTTGAACTCCCTTTTCTGTGGATTCTCTGAGAGGACCCCTTGGCGTGGGTGGCAATGGGGGTTGACTAGTGAGTTCACTTGTTTGGGGTCTGGTGCCTGGCAAGTCCAGTTCTGAAAAGGACCTGGAAGTTTCCATTTGCCTGGTGGCTGCGGAGGGTCTCACAATCACTCTGTGCTAGTGGAACCCACCCTGTCCCTCTTCCACAGGCCTGGTCATCTTCCTTCACTTGCACACTACCTGGGAGCTGCTCTTGTCTCTTCTTCCCGCCTGCTCTTCTGCTCGGACTCTTCTCTGAGTCCCCTTGACAGTATCTTCGCCTTCCCTTTACCGAGGTATAGGCCACATACGATAAAATGCCCTCGCTTTAACTGTGTAGAGGATGAGTTCTGACTAATGTGCACACCCAGGAAGCCACTGCCACCACCACCAAGACAGGACATTTCCATCCCCATACAGGCCTTCCCGTCACCTCTCCCTTCCCTCTGTCACACGTTCTGCAATTGTAGCTAAGACATGTCTCCTCCACAGCTCCATGCGAATGAGCAGTGGTGTCCTGGCAGATTTTGTGAGCCCCGCCCCGTGGCTCTGCCCCACTTGGTTCTGGGGGACAGGGCCTGTCCTTTACCTGGGTTGCTGTGGTGTCTCCTGAGCGCGGCTCCTGACCCCAGCCCGCCCTCCTTCTGTGCCTCCTCACAGCTTCCCCAGCGAGCTTTCTTGAAGGCAGCCCAGCTTTGGGATTCCCTTTCAGCACCCTGGTCAGCTCCCTAGGCTCCAGATGCCAGCTGTCTGCAGGTGCCTCTGCGCTGCGGCCCCAGAGTGCATGGCTTTCCCTTCTGGCCCCTTTGAGGAGGTGCTAAAGGTTGTCCTCTCTGTCTCTAAGATGTGGAGACAGCATCCAGGACGCACCTGAGGCCCCCGGTTGGGGTCAGCGAGGCTACACCTTTGCAAAGGGGCTACTTTTGGAGGACAGGGGCTGGCCCTCTGAAAACAGCAAGGTTTAACCCAAGGTCCCCGAACGTCTTCTCTCCAAGCTCTACAACACACAGAGTGGCAGGACCCCTGTAGTGCACTGACTTCTGCAAGTGACCAGCTCTGGTGGGAGACCGACTGGTATTGTTCCCAGGTGCTGGCTCCCCTCCCTGCAGAGGTTGTTACTCCTCCCTAGCCAGCGCTTTGACAGAGGTCTTCCTTCCGCGAGGGGCTGGGCCCCCTCCCTGCCGATCTCTTATGACCTGCTGTGGCCATGTGAATGAAAGGGGCAGGTGACATGTGCAGAGTTCCCTCAAAGACCTGTGACTCTTTGGACCCTGTGAGTGTGTGACCTCACACAGCAGAAAGGGCTTTGTAAGTCTGATTAAGTTAAGGACACTGAGCTGGGGATCTGGTTCCGGATTTTCCAGGTGGGCCCAGTGTGCTCATCAGGGTTGTTATAAGACGGAGGCAGGGAGACCAGAAAGACAGTAGGAGATGGGAAAATGGAAAAAAACATGGAGTGATGCCAGGAAGGACCCAGGCAAGGAGTGCAGTGGCCTCTAGACATTGGAGAAGGCCAGGAAGCAGATCCTCCCCAAAGCTTCCAGAAGGAATGCATGTTTACCTCAGCACTCTGACCCCTGAGCTGTGAGATAATACGTTTAAGCTACTACGTTTATGGCCATCTGTCATACTGGCTATAGGAATCTAACCCAGGGTGTGTGCAAACTTCTGAGTGGAAGTTTAAAGAGCCACCATGGGTTGGAGGCCATCTTTGTTTTGCTTCTACCTGAAGCCAGCAACGCCCTGGGCAGGGCCAGCTGTGTTAGCCAGGCCAGAGTGGAGGCTGCTGTACGGCAGAGCTGCCCGGGGAGGGCGTGAGCTCTGGGGCTGCCCCTCCCATGGCATGCCTAGCCTTCTCAGCGGGACCCAGGCTCGCAGTCCCCAGCAGATCCACTCCCGCGCTGCCTGGTGGCCAGCCCCCCATCAGCCCCGAGGTCGGGTAGGCAGCAGATGGACATCGCCATTCTTATTCTTGGAGAGTCTTATTGGGAAGGCAAAAAAAAATCACTAACAAATGAATCCATAATCATCATTTTGGATGTGCAGTGTGCCGGCACTACGTGAGGCGGAATAAAATCAAGAGCAGCAGGACAGGACAGGGCGGTGGGTGGGAGGGCCTCTTCAGGAGACAGTGTTGAAGCCGAGACAAAGGAGAGGCCAGCCAGGCAGAACGGGGGTGCGGATGGGGGCGTAGTGGGCAGAGGAGCAGCATCAGAACCCCGAGGCCCCGGAGCAGAGCAGCTGTGGCCGTGTGCAGGGAGAGGTTGGGGAGGCGGGTGCGGCCGGTCCAGAACTGCAGGACGGGCTGGCGCAAGGCCTCTCTGGGGTCAGGGGTCTGCATCTGTTCAAGAGGCAGTGGATGCCAGGGAAGGTTTTAAGCAACAGTAAAATTTGCAATTTCACTTAAGAAAATAGCTGTTTTGGCTGGAGCATGGACAGGGAATTGAGGAGGGCAGATGTGGCGGCGGGAGGCCGGCTGGCACTTGAGTTCAGGCAAGAGTTGGGGTGTCTCAGCTGTCATGGTGTCAACAGGCTTTTTCTTTTTCTGGTATGTTGAAGTCCATTCCCAAAGGACGAAGAGCCAGACTTGCTACGGCGTGAGGGACAGCGACTGCATCCAGGTAGATGGCAGGGCTATGTACCGAGATGGGAAAACCGGGGAGAAGGTCGGGCTGAAGAGGAAAACGAGAAATTCACTTTTGGAGGCTTTAACAGCGAGGCTCTGGGGCCACATCTCAGGGGAGATGTCAGATTGGCAGCGGGGCGGATGAGTCATGCTCAATACATAAAATAAAAGTAAAAACTTAGAGGGCCCAGGAAAACGTTTCCAAGTACGTATTCAGCAAACATCCAGTGTGTACACACCGGAAATAACACTGTGCTCGGCTCGGCTCCTGAGCGCGGCGCTTCGGACCTCAGCCCTGCAAAATTGTTCCTGTCTTTCAAGACCAGCGCAAATGCCCTTTCTGAGGACAACTGGCCCAGCCTTCGGTGGGGAGCGCCTGCTCACTCCTGTGTCCTGAGCATCGTGGGCTTTGTTCCGTCTCTCTCCCTACTTGTCATCTGGTCTTTGACATACAGAAGAGGCATTGAGTTTCTCTTGATGTTGGATCTAGACATATGGTGTTTATTTATTTTTATTTTTATTTTTTATGGTACTGGGGGTTGAACCCAGGGGCATTCTACTTCTGAGCTACACCCCCAGCCCTTTTTGTTTTTTTTTTTTAATTTTGAAATGTGGTCTTGCTAGGTTGCTGAGGGCCTTTGTAAGTTGCTGAGACTGGCTTCAAACCTGTGATCCTCCTGTCTCATCCTCCCACGTATTGGGGTTATAAGCGTGCACCACCACACCTTGCTTATACTTTTTAAAAAAGTTAATTCTCATGGAAACTGTAAGATATAGGCATTTTTTTCTCTTATAAGAGAAAAGGAAAGCTAAGGTTTGAGGGCTTCTGTGTCTTATTCCAAGTCACAGAGGTAACAAATGGCAGGTCTACTTGTTCACCCATCATGCTAACGATATTAATTGCCTTTTGCTTTGTAACAAATTACCACGAATTTCACAGGTCAGAACCTCATACCCCGCAGGATCCAGGCGGGGCTGAGCGGGGCCCCCATTCAGGGTGGAGGTTTCTGCCAGGGTCTCGGGCTCACCTGAGGCCCAGCTGGGGTCAGAGCTGTTTCTGAGCTCTGTTATATTGCTGGCAGAATTCAGATCCGGGCAGTGTCAGGAGTGAGATCTCCCATTCCAGCCAACCATGGGCTGGGTGGGGACTGTCCCTGACTAGAGGCCACCACAGGACCTTGCCACTCAGGAGCTTCCAAGGCAACTGTGCGCTCCCTTGTGCAGTCACATCTCAGAATGAGTCACTGGGAAGCAAGGGGGTGTGAGACCAGAGGGTGGGCTTGCAGGAGCCACCTTCAGAGGCCGCCTGCCCTACAGGACAGGACATGTCTCCTTTATCACTGCTGCCCCGGCAGAGGAGCCGGCGCCCTGCAGAGGGGGCCTTTGATAAACATAGTGAAGTGCAGGCCACTGAGTCTCCGCCTGAGAGCTCGCAGTCTGGTAGGAGAAGCGCGCGGTGTGGCCTCTGGAGGGGACTTCACAGCGCGCCTGTGGCTGCTAGCACTGCGGGGAAGCCCAGGTCACGTCTATTGAATCCTTGTTGCCACATGTGGTGCTGCTGGGGCAGCTTCTCCCTGGTCACCGCAGAACTTCTGCTCCGTCCCCTGCCTCTATCAGCCTTGTGTCTGTCCCCCCTCCTGCCAGAGTTTCTTCCTCCTGAGAGTCTCACTGTTCTTCCCTGTGGACGGGGAATCAGACCCAGGCTCCCTGGCTGTACCTGTCCCTTCCTAGTCTTCTGCCTTCTTCCTCCTTAAACCCTATCTCTTGACCACATCCCCCTCACATCTCTAGGTCCAGCCTTGGCAATGCTCTGGGCCAGGCCTTCTCCCCCTCTGTCTTGCTCACCGATGTGCCTCGTCCCCACGTGATCATCCAGCATAGAAAGTGAATCCCTACTTTTCCTTACAGGCACAGTGGCGGTGGCTGCTCAGCAGGCTTCCCCATGACCCCAGGAAAGGCCCACCTTCCTTGTGCTTTGTCACACGCGCAGTGCCGTGTGGATCCCTCTACAGAGCTCTGCATCTTGTATTTTGATGTTGAGTAATTTGATCTTGTTCCTTGACTTTTTAAAAAATATTCACCTCTTTTTTTTTTTTGCAGTACTGGGGATTGAACCTGGGGGCATTCTACCTCCGAGCTCCACCCCCAGCCCTATTTTTTAGTCTTTATTTTGAAACAGGGTCTCACTAAGTTGTGGAGGGCCTCACTAACTTGCTGAGGCTAGCCGCGAACCCGGATCCTCTGGTCTCAGCCTCCCGAGTACTGGGATTACAAGCGTGCGCCACCACACCCGGCTTATTCACTTCTATAGTCTCAGAATTTTCCATAATAGTATGTGCCCCAGACATTTTGATTAAATGGATGGATGGATAGATGAATGGACGGATGGACAGAAAGATGAATGAGGGCATTGTAGTGAAGCTGTGTAGAACTGAAAATCTTAAAAGTGAAATCTATTTAAAATTCCTCACAGGGCAAAGCACACTCTGTTGTATTTTATTAACTCAGAAGCTTGCAAATCAGGAAAGCGCAACGATCTCTTTTCCAGTTGCTGACGAAGGGAGCTGGCGGGGGACCTGTGCTCATCATTCTCAGCGTGGGTCTGGCTGCGCTTGTTTTTTTTTTTTTTCTGGTAAATAAGGAGAAGAAATGACGCCATACTTTGAGTTGAGGGATCTCATCTAGAGTCCCAAGTTGCCGTCACTTCTGTTTTGTGGATGCACACTAGATATTCCCTGATTCAGGAATCCGCCTCAGTGCCCAGACCAGTGCTGAACACACACGTGCTCCAACCCGTGAGTTCGCTGGGTACACACACCCTGAGCGCTGCTCTGTGTCAAATTTATCTTAATCCACTTTTTTTTTCAGTACTGGGAATTGAACCCAGGGGCATTCTACCTCCAAGCTATACCCCCAGCCCTATTTTTTATTCTTTATTTTGAAATAGGGTCTCACTAAGTTGCGGAGGGCCTCACTAAGTAGCTGAGGCTGGCTGTGAACCTGCGATCTTCCCATCTCAGCCTCCTAAGTACTGGGATTACAAGCGTGCGCCACCACACCCAGCTCCATCATCCACTTCTTGAACATTGACTGATCCTAGACTTGTGAAACTGTGGCCTTTAGGAGTCTGAATAAGACTTGGAACCCAGGCATGCGGTTTGTGGTGTGTGTGTGTGTGTGTGTGTGTGTGTGTGTGTGTGTGTGTTGAGATGTACGTAGAAAGAGGTGCTGGTAGCCAGGTATGGTCGCACATGCCTGTACTCCCAGTTCTTGGGAGTCTGAGGCAGGAGGTCCACAGTTTGAGGCCAACCTCAGCAACTTTTTCAAAATAAAAATTAAAAAGGGCTGGGGGCTGTAGCTCAGAGGTAGGATACCTCTGAGTTCAATCCCCAATTTTCCCCCAGCCCCCTCCCCCAAAGAAAGAGGTGCTGGCAGAGGTGGACAGAGGCAGATACTCTTGAGAAGCGCACCAACAGTTCTGTGGGAGCCCAGTTGTGAACCTGGAAGGATTCTGTAAAGGAGGCGATGCTTGGCAGATTCTGTGGTGTGAGGAGGAGGGCTCTGGAGTCAGAGGACCTGCCTGAATTCCCTGCTTTACTTCTCATTCTCCTCCTATCTCGGCTTTCTAACCCTTAGGATGGGATTATTAATATCTCTGGAAGTGCGTGTATGTGATGATCAAATGATGTCACGGTGTATGAACGATCCTTAGGGACTGGATTCATTAGAATCGGACCCTGGAAGCTGGCCCTGGGAGGCGGTGGGAATTGGGTGGTAGGAGGGAGGGCGTCGCTGCGGAGGGGCCGGCGCCAGGTGCTGGTGGACCGAGGCTCCCGCTCAGCCCTGCGCTGGCACTGTGGGTGGAGGGGTGATTGAGAGGAGTCACTCCCCCGGCTCCTGTTTTGCTTTATCAAAGCAAACAGGTTTTTTTTTTGTTGGGCAGTTCATCATCTGATCACAGTTTTCTTAGACTGTGGCTAAAATTAACTTGAGTTTCCTGAACTCATCCCAGATGGCAGCCCTCCACCCTCTGTGTTGCTGGTTGTGGGGTGGCAGTGCCGGGGGTCATCTGGCTGGCCTTCTTCCTGCCCTGGCCCCCTCCATCCACCGCTCTCCTTGTGTTATCTTGCTGTGACACAGCTGTGCTCTTGGGTCTCCCGGAGACTCTTACACTTCAGACGCCGTTGGCCTGACATTAGACTGCATTTGGAAGGGGCCTAAATGAAAACTGTGGATCGTAGTTAACAAGATTGCTTTCTAGCTAGCTACCTTAGGCAAAAGAGGGAATGTTCTGGGTAGAAGCTTGGGGACGGATCCTGTGGCAGAGCCAGGCAGCGGGTAGCACCTGGGCTGGACAGTCCTCAGAGCCAGCCCACCAGGCCTTCTGCTGCAGTGCCTGTCTCTCGTTCCTCTGTCTTTTTCTAGTCATCGGCTCCTCTGCTTCTTCAAACTGTGGACCCTCAACGATGGTGACCTCGGTCCCTGGCTCCCATCACTGCAGGGGAAGCAGCAGCCCTGGCCACTAGACGCTCTCAGCGCCAACTCTACACTTCCAGGAGGAGGCGGCTTCTGGGCCCAGCTTCTCTGCTTTGTGTCTTTGCCTGGTCCTGTCACTTGGGGCCAATGTGACCTGAGACCATTAGTGATACACAGGGCCACCAATGGCTTTTCCTGATACAGAGGACAGTTTCCAAAGAAAGGGTCCACTGTGGGCTGGGCAGAGACTTCAGAATGTGTCTCAGAGGTACTCAGAAGTTACGGGATCCTTCGATGCTGACCTGGAATCTCTGGACCCACTGCAGGTCATAGCAGGAGCAGCGATGGATATGCGTCCACTCGGCATTTACGAATCTCCCACAATGGCAGGCACTGGCTGCATGCTGAGGGTGAAGCGTGGATGTTTCTCCTTGCTCTCCAGGAGCCTGGTAGAAATCCAGGTCTGCCTGTGCTGAAGCTGTGTTTTGGCTGGACCTGGCTCTACCGTCTGGTTCCCATTCCTGGCTGCTGGATGCTCTGTGGGCACCCTAGCCATCAGGGTCCCTACGCCTCCGTGCTGGGAGGCACCGAAATACATTGCACAGTGCTTCTCCTAGAGCAAGGCTTAGTTCCTGCTGTGTAAAATGGGATTAATAGCACCACCTCACAGAGGTTTTATGAAGTTGTGTGGGTAAATGTACTCGTGAAACGGTGTAAGCCCTAAGCTGATGGTATAGACATGACTACGAATTCCCAGGAGTTGCAGGGACTGGCGTAGTTCAGTGGTGAGAGGTTGGGACAGGTGTGCTGTTGGTCTGTGCAGGTCTTAAACTTGGGAAAATCTGATTTTTACTTTCTAGACAATGTGCATTTGATTTTGAATCTTTTAACACAAATACAGTGTTCAATCTGAATTCATTTTCCAAATTCTTTTCTTAATTGGATGTATTATAATTTTACATCATATTGGGGTACAGAGTATTAGAAATATAGATGCACACAACTCTTGTTGCCCTCCCCACCGGGTCCTCCCTCCCTCACCCTCACCCTCACCCCATGTCTTTGAGATTGGAATTGGCAATTTTGTAAACATTCATGGCATTATTTCTACCATGCATTCTTTATGACTTTGTCCCCACTCCCTTCCCTAATCCCCCTCAGTCACTCCCCTGGAGTCTCTGCTCATCTATCTGATGTTGCCCTTATTTCCGAATATCTCTCTAGCTTCCACATATAAGAGAGAACATACATCTACTCATTCTTTGGGACTGGGTGTACTCATTTAGTATAATATTCTTGAGTTCCATCCATTTTCCTGCAAATGGTGTAATTTTGTTCTTCTTTATGGCTGAGTAAAATTCCATTGTGTGTATATAACAAAGTTTTGTGATCTATTCATCCATTGATGGATATCTAGGCTGATTCCATAGTTTGGCTATTGTAAATTGTGAGGAAATTAGGAATAGAAGGAACCTACCTCAACATCATAAAGGCTATATACAACAAACCCAAAGCCAACATCATTATGAATGGGGAAAAATTTCCCTTAAGATCAGGAATAAGACAAGGATGGCCACTGTCACCACTCCTATTCGACACAGTACTTGAAATGCTAGCCTCAGCAATAAGACAGGAGAAAAGAATCAAAGGAATATAAATAGGGAAATAAGAACCAAAACTATCTTTGTTTGCAGACAACATGAGCCTTTACATAGACGAGCCAATAAACACATCAAGAATTCTAGAGGTAATAAATAGTTTCAGCAAAGTAGCAGGACTCCCAATTCTTTTTAAGGGAAAAAGCGTATCGGGCTAACTTTTGTTACTCGCTGAGTTCTGTGGTGCAGGTATAAGAGGCTCCTTCCTCCTTCGGCAGGTTGATTTTCTTCACCACTTGGCACTAAAGCCACCATCGTATGCCTTGCTGTGGTTGGAATGCTTGTCAGCTCCAGCTGAGGTTGAAATTTAGTTGTCATTGTTGCAGTATTACAGTGTGGTAAGGTGAGAGGTGGGGACTGGTTGGGGATGCAGTGCACCCCTCCCGTCTGGAGAAGGCAGCATTCAGGGCGCAGTCTTGGAACCCCGTCTTGCTGGCACCTTGACCTAGGACTTCCCAGCCAGCAGAGCTACAAGCCAGTATGTTTCTGTCCCTTCTTTTATTTATTTATTTATTTATTTATTTATTTTTATTTTTATATTTTTTTAACTTTTTATGTTCATTTATTGGTGCATTGTAAATTGTAATTATACATTCTGATATATGTCAGGGTATGAACATCATACACTGTCCCTTCTAAATTACCTAGTTTCAGGTATTTTGTTGTAGCAGCACAAGATGGACTAATATATGCCTACGTTGTGGCTAGCATATTACATACATCATATCACTTTTATCCTTACTCTATATAGAACTTGTTATCTCCACTTTAGATATGAAGAAACTGAGTCTTAGCGAGTAAAAATGAGTTGAAGAAGTCATATTACTTAGACTCTTGGACCTGAGACCCTCTTTTACCTGCAGTGGTGCAGTGATGGGAGCTGGGGCTCATGCAGGAAGATGGGTCCCCTTTTGCTCAGGGGGAGCCCACCCTGCTTGCTCTGGATCGCTCTGGGTGTATCTGGGTGGTGAGGGAGAACCCAAGCCCTGCCCACTCAGCACCCTTGGTCTCTGCCTCCCTCCAGGGAGCCTGCATATTCAGGGGGACACCACAGATCTCTTCCCTGTCTTGCACCCATCACAGGGTGCACCCCACTTCTTGCCACTTCTTTTACTTCCTTCCTCTTCCAGAAGCTCTTTCTGCTTCTACCAAGGCTCTGGGGCACTCCCTCCCCAGCCTCTTATTTCCTCTGCTAATCGCTGGCTCTTCCCCCCTTTCCTCCTGCTCTGTCTTTCAGTCTTGGATGTAATGGCCCAGGGCCTAAAAGCAATTATAAAATGACTGCGGCAGTGATGGATGGTCCCATTACGATTCCATCCTGTTCTGGGATTAAAGATCTTACCATGAGGTGCCAAGGATGGCTACATTAATGTCATCCTCTTGGTCGAGTTTAACTCAAATTTTTGTGGATGAGTACGGTCAAATTAATGACATTATGATAACAGATTTCTCCATTAGTCTACATTGTCTTTTGCAATGACAGCAGTTGCCATTAGGAATATCTTCTTTTGGGTGAGGTTATTTTGTTTTTAATCATTTTCATCCTTATTAGTTTGTTCTTAGGCAGATGGGGGCATTCAGAGTAGACTGGCTTGCTAGATGCATGACCTGGGACTTGCATTTAGTCAATCAACATTCTAAGGGCTACATCCTGATCTGGACCTGGGGTGGTGGGCCAGGGGATAGGATTGGAAACAGGAGAACCAGGGCCCTTGCTCCAGGTGGGATGTATTTTGGGGGGATTCAGGCACGTTAACAACTGTGCTCACGAAGGAACATGCCTGCTGCCGCCAAAGTATTTAGAGACCATCCAACTCTGGGAGAAGGCTTAGGGGAGAGATGGTTTCAGAGGCTTTAGGCAAGGCTCATGAAGAGTGGCCCATATGCCAGAATTAGCCGGTTTGTGCATGAGCCAGAAGTCCTGCTGAGGAATGCGCCTGGCTCGCGCACCTGGGGGAAAGTGTGAGCGCGCTGTACAGACTCTAGGACAGGACCTCACGTGAGGCTTCGCGGGCCTTCTGAGTGTAGGTCCATGTAATGACAGAGAATTACCTGCTTCGCCGGTCAGGGCTGCAGCAGGGAGTTTGGCTCAGTCCTGCTAGACAGGTGGACTGACAGACTGCTGAGTTGAATTTGTCCCCCAAAGCTCCAGGCTTCCTCCAAGGCACCTGGCTCTTCCTGACTGGGGCACCACAAACTCTCCCTGGCTCTCCCTGGGGTCCTCCTCCACTCGCTCCTGGGGCCTCCCTCTGAGCAGGAGACCGGGGGTTCTTTCAGGGAGCCTGCTCCTGCTCCTGTGGAAACTGGAAGCCAGGGCAAGGGCTGCCTTTCCCCCATCTTCAATGCTGAAATAATCATCCGACGGTCTGCTGTTGTAAAACAGTTTGTCCTGCCACAGGAAGTGGTGGTAAACATCCATGTCATTCTGAATTCTACGTGAATGAGTCGGGACTGGCACGTCTGTGTCCCAACCAAATGGAGCCACCTGGATCCCTGGTGCTGAGCTTTGGGCCCCCTGGCATGACATACCGGTTCCAGCCCCACTTATTCTCAAAGGCCCGCCCTCTGCGGCTCCTGAGTCCTGATGTTTTCCTGATGTCCCCGCTGGAAGTGCCCCTTCCCCACCACATGTGTCTGAGAGCAGGCAGCCTCCCTGCCACAGGGCACGCACCGCAGGGATGGTGCTTTGGCTCATTCTTCCTAAAATGAGGCTCCTGGTGGGGGTCTGTGTCCTGTCTGCTATACCTCTTTAACTGTTTTGCTGCTGCTGCTGCTGCTCTTCCTCCTCCTCTTCCTCCTCTTCTTCTTCCGCCTTCTCCTCCTCCTCCTCCTCCTCCTCCTCCTCCTCCTCCTCCCATACTGGGGATTGAACCCAGGGGCATTCTACCTCTGAGCTACACCCCTAACCCTATTTTTTAAATTTATTTTTTGAAACAGGGTCTCACTAAGTTCTGAGGGCCTTATTAAATTGCTGAAGCTGGCCTTGAACCTATGATCCACCTGTCTCAGCCTCCCAAGTACTGGGATTGCAGGTGTGCACCACCACACCCGGCTCCTTGGTTTTCTTTACAGTATTTCTGTCTTCACCAGACAATCCTGGTGAGGACCCAGCCCCTAAAATAGTCCTCTGACATATGGATACTCAGTAAATATGGAATGAATGAAAGAATGTCTAGTACATGGTGAACAGGTAAAGGAAAGATCATGGAAGAATATTTTTTACATGTTGAGGAATTGAAGGCCAAGGTGATGTCTGGGCTACAGCATGCGGTTGTAGACGAGGCCTGAGCCCTTGAATGAGACCTAATTGGGGGGCGGCTCATGCTCTGCAAGGCCATCTACTAAACACGGCCTCTGAGCAGGATCTGTGTGTTCTTCTGTGATGGGGCCGTTCTGTGTAACAGGATGTCGTGAGACCTGGGGATAGCCACTGCATCCCAACACCTGTTGTTCCTCCCGCAGAGACCGAGAGCTCAGAGCTCCTGGGGGATTAAAGGTCACGCATTACAGTGTCCCGCGCACTGCTTGACATGACGTAAGGCTTAATATGTGGCAGCTGTTTCAGCACCAGGGATTCTTGGTTACCTTCCTCCTGCCCTAAAGCAGAGCAAGCCAAAGTCTCCTATTGACGCAGCCGCTTTCTTGTTACTTCTCTGGTTATGAAAATGGCCAGGTTGATAAAGGAGAAGGCGACCCCAAACATGTTCTTTTCTAGAGAGAGCCATGAATATTTTATGAAGCCCACCATGGAGCCCGCGGTGATGCCTGTGCGGAGCCCCTGCAGGAGTCACCTTATTAAAGTGTCCCGTCTGATGGAGTGTGCCGGCACGCCCGGGAGAGCTTGCTTCCTTTCAGAATCACTTGAAAGTCATAAATATTTTAGGGAGTTTTCTCCCTACACTGTTTTCTGTACATTCATCTATCACCTTGATCACTTTTTCAGGACAAAATATCTTGCCTCGTTCCTCCCAAGGAGTCACAAATACTGTTGTCAGGTTCTCTCCTTTTCTGTCTTGCCTCAGTGTGAAAGAAAAGTTCTTCATTGTCCTCGTCCCCACACCGGGACTTTGATGAATTCCTCTCATCCCGAGGCGACACGAGTGTACTATCTTCCGGCGGACATCTGTATGCAGTCCCTGAGGGCCAGGTTCCAGGGCCTGTGTTGGGGCAGGGGCTGGGGGAGGGGTGTTCTCTGTGCTCCTGCCCCTCCCTGGTCTGAGGGCCAGAGGCAGCCATACACAGGTGACTGGGGAATGCTCTCGGAGCCAGGGTGGTGCTGAGCCAGCCTGGGCAGAGGGGCAGAGAAGCATCTGGAGCCTCGCAGGCCACCGAGGGCATGTGGCTGGCTTCTCTGTCCAGTGCCGGGCTCTCTTTGCTTCCCCATCCCCCGCTGGTGCCTTCCATCTGCTGAGCCGTGTTGGAAGCCCAGGATGCAGGCACCTGAGCCTTCTTGGCAAGTGGAACACGGTGGAGTAGATAGGAACACAGAGGGCGTGCTCCACGTGAAGGGGTTAAGTGTGATGAACTTTAACAAGGCTGAGTCCACCTCTGATGACCCTCCCCAGCGTTCCTCAGACCAGGCAGCATGCCTGCTGTCCCTGGGTGGAGCATGTGGCCGTGTCATCTGTTTGGAGGTGATGGGTGGACAGATGCGGAAATGGATGTTCTGAGAGCTCCAGTAACTTGCCCAACACTCCACAGTGTTTGTGGGGGGTAGAGCTGGTGGCCATCCCAGGACTGGTGATTTCATCTCGCTGTCCCCTCCACCTGCTGTGCACACAGGGGCGAATCTTTTCATCGCTAATCCTTAACCCGTAGCACCCACTTTCTCTTTAGTACTTTTCGAATGGCAGCCCAGGACTAGACCCAGGCCTGTCCCAGATGCTCACCATCCCATGTGACTGGGGGTGACCTGGCGCTAATGACCCCCTCTTATTACTAGAGTGCCCCCCAGTTTGTCCAGGACAGTCCCTGACCACTCTTGGTGTTCTGCAGCAGTTGCAATCAGTGAGTCTCACAGAGTCCCAGAGCCCCGCAGGTAGACCCCACCTGGCTCCTGGCGCCCCCAGCGAGAGGGCCTCAGCCGTGCCTGTGTCTGGCTGGGCCCCGGCACGCGGAGAAGCTGCTGCTGATCTGGCCTCTCCGTCAGGCGCCTGCCATCAACTTCATTATGTAAGTTTTGTCAAAGGGGAACATGTACCTAGAGGCCGAATCACATTCGCCTCAGAATTGGAAAGGAGAGTAAAGCACTTGGGTAGTTATAAATCACCTCCGTTTTGGTATTTGGAAATTCCATCTGTATTGGGCTGTTTTTCACAAAGTAAAAAGGTTTCTTGAAATAAGGAAAAGAAAAACAATAGCTGCCCCCTGGTTCGTCGTTTTCAATTTATTCTTAGCCAGAGGATGTTTTGTCAAGCGAAACCTTCACAGAACCCCTAACAGACTGGATGGATGTCGGTCTGCTCTGGTTGAAGCAAAATGGCAGCTATCTCGGGTTCTGGGGAGCATTTGGCCAGTTAATTCCGTGCCTATTTGTCACGGTCTCCTGTGCGCCAGGCACTGTTCAGGCACCAGGACACAGGAGGGATCAAAGCAGACAAAACACGCTGCCAGGAGGAGGCCGTCCCGGGCGGAGAGTCTGAAGCCACCATTGGAGCAGGTTTTACTCCTTCCACTCATCTTCCTGGTCTGGAGGGATCGGAGCCAGGCTCCAGTGGTGGTGGGAGGTGTGTTCTAGGCAAAAGGTGCTGTGCAAGGGATGTTATGGAAAATGCTGGAAGGCTAAATGGAGCTCGTGGCTTCTGTACCTTCTCTGTGGCAGGCACAGTGGGGAGTGTTGGTGTGATCAGGTGGGGGTGGAAGGACCACAGTGGCTCATGCAAACTAAGTCCTACGAGAGAGCGCCCTGTGGGCCCCGGAGCAGCAGAGGGCCCAGGGCCACAAGTCTGCAGCCTGGCTTCTAACTCTGGTTTTCCAAGTGACCAGACATCTCACTGGATAAGTTGGGTCTTGGTTGCGATCACCTTGGGGGCGGGGCTGGTCTCTTGGATGTGCTGAACTGAAACATCTGATAAGTGAAAGAAGGACTGATCATCAGGAGGACTTTCATCTCTGCCTCCCCACGGCCTGAGGTCCCACAGTGACGATGAGCTCATGTGCTCATGCCACAATAGAGGCTCTCAGACTGCAGAGGAGGGGTTCCAGCTGTGTGGGGGCTTGGAGACTGAGAGAGGGGAGGAGTAGAACACACCAGGTTTCCCTTCTATCCTCCACTTCCTGGACCACAGCCCCGGCTCCCTCAGCCACAGCTGCCCGGAGGAGCCCTCCCCTGGGCCTCACCAGCCCAGACACCGACTCGCCCCTACGCCTTGCGGGAAGCCCAGCCTGACCTGCTTTGTGTGGACGGTGGCTGCTTGAACACGTGCAGTAGGCAGGAGCCACGTTAAAGGCGTCGGTGCCCACTCCTCAGACAGCTCAAAGGGCTGGGAAATTCTCATCTCAGTCAAAATCAGCTTCCCAGGCACCTGCGTATCAGCAGCCTCTCTGTTTTTATTCTGTGCACCACTGTGTGACCCCAACTGCAGGCCTGGAGCTCATCTCTGTCTACCTTGGCTCGATGGTGCAATGGGCTTTGTTGAGGAGCTGCGTGAGGAGCAGAGAAGCTCCACCCGGGCGGCACTAACCTTGCCTTTCTTCTATTTATTTATTTATTTTTTATGGTATTGGAGATTGAACCCAGGGGCATTCTACCTCCGAGCTCCAACCCCAGCCCTATTTTTTATTCTTTATTTTGAAACAGGGTCTTACTAAGTTGCGGTGGGCCTCACTAAGTAGCTGAGGCTGGCCGCGAACTCAGATCGTCCCGTCTCAGCCTCCCAAGTACTGGGATTACAAGCATGCGCCACCACGCCCGGCTCTTGCCTTTCTTCTGAAGGTTGCGCTGAGCCCGGGGTGATTCCTCTACTGCACTTTGTCCCGCCAGCACTTCACCACTCTGTTTCTTTCTGATGTGAGCACCAGACCCCACTTCCCAATCTGCATTGGGCTTGGTGGTTGACTCTTTGGGCAGCTTCACCCTTTCATGGCTCTTCCCCAAGGACAGGTAAGAGGCCCCCCTTCTGAACACCTTGCACACCCCTCCACAGGGTCCACCCCGAGGGAGAGGCCAGGCTGGTCTTGAGCTGCTGCGATGTCTGTGTCACTGAGGAGAGACCCTCGGGGCCCACAGCTCAGACACATGCAGTGTGTCTCCTTTGTGGAGCCTCTCTCCACGTGCTCAGTTGTGTCACTGAGAAGTGACTGAGGGTCAGAGGTGAACAGGAAGGCATGGAGAGAGCTAAGGGGCCCTTACAGCAGAGTCCCTCCTGCAGTTAGGTCTGGAAGGACCGGAGGTATCCGCAGGGTACAGGAGGGGATGAACTTATTCCAGAAATGTGGCCAGGACGTTCAAAGGGAGCCAGGCGTGAAAAGATAGGCGCTTAGGTGTGTTTCTATCCAGGGGCTCCATTTTCTCTATGAAGCTTATGTCTCTATGAAATATAGTTATGTGTTCCTGTCTGTAGGACTGGGGAGGCCAGGTAGTTTCAGAGATGGAAGTCGGTATACCTTGAACGAGAAGGATTGATCCGATTGGCCCTGGGAGTCATACCCGGGGGGAGGGGGAGACTATTCAACAGCCTTGGTCAAGGTCTCGGGAGAAGAGCTGACTGTTCAGAATGAATTGCCAGTTGGCTTGTCAACTTACCGTATGTTTACGGTGCGTCTATTATGTGCCAGGTGCTGTTTGAGCGCCGCCGCCATGCCCCTGGCGAAGAAGCTGGGGTGATGCTCCTCTTACAGTGAGATGCCGCCAAATGACACCAAGGACACGGGAGCCTCGTGCCTTACGCTGTTGGATGGGTCAGGGGAGGGGAAGAGGAGGGACCCACTTGAGCTCCCTGTGAACCCAGCCTCCTCTTACTACAAAGATGGCGACGTACCCCCTGGGGCTCTCTGAGACATTCCTGAGGAATTTGATGCCCGGGGGCATGTTGGGGCAGCATCAACTCAGGGCGCTTGACCTCGCTAGGCATGGCTGCTTAGCACCTCTGCTAACGGGGCAGGGAAGAGGAGGGGAGGCTTCAGCGCTCTGGAGCGACTCCGGGAAGTGTCCCAGTCAGGTGACAGGGATGTTGAAGATGAGCCCTTGTCAGTGCCGATCCCCTTCTGTTAGTAGAGTAGCTACAGCTGGCCTGGGCCCTGGCATCAGTGTTGGGGGAGGCGTAGCACCCTCCAGGGGATACTTGTCACCGCTCCTCGTAGCCCCTCTAAGCGGTGTCCCCAAAGCCAGAGCCGTCATCTGCCTGTCTCAGAGCTGCTGTGTTTCAGTCACGAGGGCTCAAAGTCTTGGGGATACCGTGGGCTTTTCCCTCTCTTTCCGCAGCTGGCTCCTGTCTCCTGCACCCCAGTTACCTGTTGTTTTTGCAAACCACTGCACGTGTCCATCTGTATGTCTAACTATTGCCCATGGGGTCTCAAGACTCCTGCTGTCTCAGTCATCTTTATTTTGGGTGGCACTCCATGCTCCTTCATGTCTCTCCCTGTCCTGGAATGTCCTTTCTCCTCCATCTGCCTAAAATGGTCACTGTTCAAGCCGGGCTCCGGGGGAAGGCTCCTGGGTCTATTCAGGTAGAGCAGAGGTCTCTGCTCTGACCCGAGCCCTGGGCTGACCGTGCAGTACCGGGCTGCGTGGCACTGGCATTACCCGGCCATCCTTTGTTGATAGTTCTGCCCTCCCCTGGGCCCGCTTCATCCCTGCAGCTCCAGCTCGGCGTACAGAACAGTGCTTGGTACACAGGATAAGCGCTCCGCAAATGTCGAGTGGATGGATAAACATGGGAAGCAAGGGGGTGGTCTGCTGTCTGGATTTAGAGATGCGTGTTAACAAACGACTTATTTGGATACCTTCATTTATATATGCAAGACCACGCATTTCTGTAGCTGAGAGTCGGTGTTCACGACCTGTCCCCTACATGGAAAGCACAGACTCTGGAGGGAGGCTGCCCAGGCTCAGGACCTGGTGCTGCTACTGACCAGCCGGGTGACTTGGCTCGTGGATCCTCTGGACCTTCATCTGTAAAAGAGAGCAGTAGTTGATATCTCAGGAGGCTGGAGTGACCCGCCGCGACAGTGACCAGGAGCATGCTTTGTAGTCACGGTGCTGTCCGTAATAATATTGTGACATTGATACGTCCTGCCGTTGCTCCACTCTGGACGCCGCTCTAACACTTCACGTCAGGGGTTCTCCCTAGTAGAATCACTGGCATTTTGTTTTGTTTTGTTTCAGTACTGGGGATCGAACTCAGGCCTCATGTATGCTGGGGAAGCACTCTACCCTGAGCCACACCCACAGCCCCTGGTATTCTTTTTTACTCTGTAATCTTCTTCCTTTCCTTTCTTCTCCTCTCCTCTCCCCTCCCCTCCCCTCCCCTCCCCTCCCCTCCCTTCCCTTCCCTTTCCTTCCTTCTCTCTCTCTCTCTTTTTCCTCCCTCCCTCCCTCCCTCCCTCTCTCCCTCCCTTCCTCTTTTTTCTTTTCCTCCTTCCATTCCTTCCTTCTTTCTTTCTTTTTTATTTTTTTGGAAGGTACTGGGGATTGAACCCAGGGGCATTCTACCTCTGAGTTACACCCCCAGCCCTATTTTTTTTAATGTTTTTATTGGTGCATTGTAGTCTCACATCACAATGAGTATCAGTTTGGTGTTAACATACATGCACACAGCTCTTGGTGTCCCTCCCCCCCGCCTCCCCCCCGTCCCCCCCCACATGTAGCCCCAGCCCTATTTTTTATTCTTTATTTTGAAACAGGGTCTCACTAAGTTGCGGAGGGCCTCACTAAGTAGCTGAGGCTGGCTGTGAATCTGGATCCTCTGGTCTCAACCTCCCAAGTACAGCTTTTTTTGTGTGTGTGGTACTGGCGATTGAACCCAAAGGCATTCTACCTCTGAGCTACACCCCCAACACTATTTTTTATTTTGAAACAGGGTCTCGCCAAGTTGCAGAGGGCCTCAGGAAGTTGCTGAGGCTGGCCACAAACCTGTGATCCTCCTGTCTCAGCCTCCCAAGCACTAGGATTGTAGGCATGCGCCACCATTCCTGGCTTTACTGCATCATTCTTTGTTTGAGGCCGCTCTAGGAAGTGGGTGTTCAGCAGCACCCTTGACTACTGCCCACTAGATGCCAGGAGCACTGCCCCACTCCATCAGCTGTGACCGCCTCCATTTTTTCAGGTACTGCCAGACATCCCCTGGGGTGTGGCACAATCACTCCTGGGGAGAGCCCCAGCTTTTCAGGCACTCTCTCATCCAACCCTCATGGTTCTCTGAGGTGGACCCCATTATCAGTCCTGGTTCCTGAACACATTTTCTCAAGCGGCCAGGAGGAGATGATGTGACGGAGGGAGTCCCTGGGGTGGGAGCGAAGGCCTTGCCACTCACCTTGGCTCTGGCTGCTCAGCCCCTCTGCCCTCGCATCTATGGGAGGTGGCTGCTGCTCACTGGCTTTCCTCCATTTCTTTATTGACCGTCTGCATTCCTCTGTGATTGTGCATCGTCCCAGTAAGTCGGACTCCATGCCGGCTCTTAAGAAACATTCAGCATAATAACTCCATTGAAACAGGAACCCCAGGGACACGGAGATTGAGCATGACTCTGCAGCACTGAACAGATTCTTCCAGAAGCACGCAGGATGGCACCAGATGCAAGGTGCAGTCCTCCAGTGCCCTTCGAGCCCACAGCCTGCTACCGCTGGCATGGCAGTGGCTTACCCCCAGTTTGTGGGAAGGTTGTCTCTGCTTTCCATCTCTCCTTCCTTTCTCCCTTCAACCCACCCCAACTGGACCGCAGAAATGAGAGGGGGGCAGTGACAGAGGAAAAAAACAAACCTGATCAAGAGCACGGGTGCTTAGCAGCCAGAAGGAAGGCGGTCGGAGAACACGTGACACATGGTCTTCTCTTCCTCCACAGCGGGTTTCTTGTTTTTTGGCATTTTATTTATCAAACAGGTTATTTATTTGGCATTCCTATGTGCCAGTGTGTATACTGAATTAAGACATGTATATGATTTTCAATTTCCATCCTGGCATGGTGGTGCATGTCTGTGATCCTGGTACTCGGGAGGCTGAGACAGGAGGATCACAGGTTTAGGGCCAGAGGGTGGTAACTTAGCCAGCAGACCTGTTTCAAAATAATAAAAAAAAGAGGGCTGGGGTTGTAGCTCATAGGTAGAACACCCCTGGGCTCAATCCCCAGTACACCCCCCACCAACAAACCAAAAAAAATTTTCAATTTTCCTGACGCCCAGGTTCGTATTTTCAATTGAGCTTACATGCATCCATCACATCTCTCTTTTTTCCCCCACCTGGGTAGTCAAGGAAACACATTAGATAGATTTTTAAAAATTAAAAGTGTAATTTGTAATTGTAGAGTGTTGTAAACTTCGAGAGAAGCAATGATTTTGAATTATATTAGTTATCAGTAACTCCAAACACCACTTTCTTTGTCTTTTACAAAACATTGTAAGTTACAGCAGTCACTAGTTTTAACTACATTCTATTATGGTCTGAAGTCTAGGTAGTAAGTAGGTAGATACACACCAACAAATTATCATATAAAACTCTACAGAATGAAAGGAAACTACATTACAATATCGATATACCAGAATGCCACAAACTAAGTTTTCTTTTCCCTGGTTCCCAAGTCTTTGTACAAAATCTACCAAAAAGAAAAAGAAAAAGAAAGAAAAAATACCCATAACTTCACTAACCTACTCAAACTGTTAGTAACAAGATTTTTCAAACAGTTGTTTATAATAAGCACTTAAAAATGTATTTTTTTTTTTTGCGGTACCGGGGATTGAACCCAGGGGCGTTCTACCTCCGCGCTACACCCTCGGCCCTATTTTTTAGACTTTATTTTGAAACCGAGTCTCACGAAGTTGCGGAGGGCCTCACTAAGTAGCTGAGGCTGGCTGCGAACCCGGATCTTCGGGTCTCCGCCTCCCAAGTACTGAGATTACAAGCGTGCACCACCACACCCGGCCCTTAAAATGTATTTTGAAATATTCACTTTGGGGCTGGTGTGTAGCTCAGTGACAGAGCATTCTGCTTAGCATGCACACAGCTCTAGGTTGATCTCCGGCGATACAAATAAATAAATAAAATAAAAATACTCACTTTAGAGTAAAGCTGCCCCGCCGAAAGATAGCCTGCTGTGGGAAGAATAAAGACAGACAAGAAAATTTAAACGGTTCAAAAATCCCTTGTGCAAAAAACATTATTAAAAGGTGGGAATTTTCTATTTCATGTTTTGGGTAGATAGCAGTGCGTCACAGACTGCCCTGCAGGGAGCGCTCGAGACCTTATTTCTAGTCTTTTGCATTAATAAAACTGGATAGCATCGGAACGCACCGAGTAGCATTTCAGCGCGCAGCCCCTCCCGTCGCTTTAGTAAAGTGCACACAAGTTTCTGTGTAAAGATCCTCTCCTGGTGACTGCGGTCGAGGCATACCGGGTCACCCGCGGGGTCCTTATCCACTTGCAAGATTGAGAGTCCACCGCAGAAGTGGACTCTCATCTCTAACACCCGCTCTTAACAGACCGTGCAAGCCCAAGCGAAGGGGCACGGATGCTGCATCCACCTCCGATGTTGCGCGGTGCCATCCTGCCACCTAGGCTCCGGGGAAGGAAGGGCTTGTGGGCGGGGCCTAGCGCGGCAACCCCAGGACGTGCCTCGGCGAACCCGCTAGGCGTCCCTACCGCGGACTGCGGCACGGCGGCGCTGCAGGGACCTTGCCACAACGGGGCGTCCTTACCCCGCCAACTACAGCAGTGCTGCGGCTGCACTCTGAGGACCCGGGCAGACATCCTTACCCTGGGACGCCGGTGCACCAGAGGCTTGCGCTGATAACCCAGCTGAGAATTCTTCCCCTGTGGACCACCACCCTGTGTGGCTGTGCCCTGAGGACCTGGGCGGAAGTCCTGAAGCTGGGGACCGCGCCGCAGCAGAGCCACGGACCGAGCACTCAGCGGAGCGTTCCTAGTGCGGCTGTGCCGCGAGAACCTGAGAAGTCCTAAAGCTGGGGACCGCGCCACAGCGGAGCCGCACCCTGAGCACACAGCGGAGCGTCCTTACCCTGTGAACCGCTGCCTGCTGTGGCCGCCCGCGGAGGACCCGAGGCAATATTCCTACCCTGCGACTGCCGCATTGCCGCGGTTGCGCACTAGGACCCGGGCAGGGTTATCAAACCTGTAGGCTACGTCCCCGTCGCAGCCACACACCCAGGACCTCGGAAGCATTTTTACCTTGCAGATTTCGGCAAGACTTGGAGCTGGGTAGACATCCTTACCCTGAGGACGGTGGCGCTTTGGATTCGCGCACTGCTGCGATCGCACACCGAGGACCTGGGTGGACCTCTCTACCCAGAGGACAGTGGCGTGGCAGTGCTTCACGCTGATAACGCAGTGGAGCGCCCTTAACCTAAAATCACCGCCCTGTGCGGCCGTGCACCACGGACCTGGGCGGATATCCTTACCCTGGGGATCGTGCCCCAGAGGAACCCCGCGCTGATAACCCAGCACTGAGTCCCTACCCTGTGGACCACCGCCTGGTGCGGCTGTGTACTCAGGACTCCGGCAGACATCATTATCCTCCAGATAGCCGCATCGCGGCGGCTGCGCACTGGGGATCTGGGCGGGCTTTCCAGCCCCCTGACTGCGTCACAGCTGCAGTCGCACACCCAGGACCTGGGAGCGCATTTTTACCCTGCAGACTGCGGCGAGGCTCCGAGCTGAGCGGACGTCCTTACCCCGCGGACGGTGGTGTACTGGATTCACAAGGCTGCGATCGCGCACCGAGGACCTGCGTGGATGTTCCTACTCCGAGGACAGAGGCACGGCGGTGCTGCACACTGATAACCCAGCGGAGAGTCCTTACCCAGTCATCACCGCCCCATGCAGCCACACACCGGGAATCTAGGCGGACATCCTTACCCGCCAGACAGCCGCACCGCGGCGGCTACGCACTGAGGATCTGAACGGCCTCTCCAGCCCTGCAGACTGCGTCACAGCTGCAGTCGCACACCCAGGACCTGGGAAGGGATTTTTCTCCTTCAGACTGCGGCAAGGCTTGAAGGTGGGCGGACGTTCTTCTCTTGTGCACCGTGGCGCGCAGTATTCGCGCACTGCCGCAACCGAGCACCAAGGACATGAGCGGATGTCCCTACCCTGAGGACGGTGGCACAGCGGCGCTGCACACCGATAACCCAGCGGCGCGTCCTTACTCTGTTATCGTCGGCCTGTGCGGCCGCGCACCAGGGTCCTGGGCTGAGATCCTTCCCCTCCGCATAGCCGCATTGCGGCGCCTGCGCACTGAAGACTTGGGCAGGCTTTATAACTCTGCCGACTGCGCCACAGCTGCAGTCGCTCCGGGGACCTTTTTACCCTGCATACTGCGCCAAGGCTAGGATCTGGGAGGACGTCCCCATGAAAAGTAGCACGCTGGAGCCTCGCGCCGATGCGATCGCACTCCAAGGACCTGGGCGGATGCCCTGACAGCGATGCTACACAGATAACCCAGAGGACCAGCTTTACCGTGTGACCATGGCTGTGGCCGCGCTCTGAGGATCTGGGCTGACATCTTTACCATGCGGATAGCCGCATCGGGCGGCCTTTCCAGCCTTGTAGACCGCGTCACTGCTGATCTGCACACTGAGGACGTGGGCGGGCATTTTTACCCTGGAGACTGCGGCAAGGCTAGGAACTAAGGCAGACCTCTGAATCCTGAGGAGGTGGGAAGACAAGATTCGGGCTCTGCTGCGACCGCGCTGAAGATCTGGGCAGATGTTCTTACCCTTGGGATCATTCCACAGAGGAGTCTTGTGCTGGTAACTCAGCATTGCGCCCTCACCCTGCGGACCACCGCCCTGTGAGGCCGCATACCCAGGACCCCAGCCGACTTCTTCACCCTCCTGACAGCCGCATTGCGGCAGCTGCGCACTAGGATCTGGGCGGGCTTTCCAGCTCTGCAGACTGCGTCACAGCTGCAGCCGCACATCCAGGACCGGGTTTTGCGTTTTTACCCTGCAGACTGCGGCAAGGCTCGGAGCGAGGCAGACGTCCTTACCCTGCGGACCGTGGCGCACTGGATTAGCTCCCCGCTGTGACGAGTCACCTAGGACCTGGCCGGATATCCTTAGGCTGGGGATGGTGCAGAGCGGGGCTGTGCGTCGATAACCCAGCAGAGCGACTTTACCCTGCTTATTCCCGCACTGCACCGTGGCGGCTCGCACTGAGGGCCTTGGAGGAGCTCCTTACCCTGAAGAGGATGGTGCAGCAGAGCGGATAACCCCGCGGACCGTCCTTACCCAGTGGATAGCTGCCCTTTGCGACCACACACCGAAGACCCGGGCGGAGGTCCGGAACCTGTGGGTGGTGGCATAGCGGCGCCGCAGGGACCGTCCTGACCCTGCGGACTGGTACCCTTTGCGGCCGCGCACTGGAGCCTGGCTGGACATCCGGAACCCGCGGGTGGTGGTACCGCGGGGCTGCGTGCTGATATTCCAGAGCAGGGTCCTTACCCTGCGGATAGTCGCTTTGTTGCTGCTGTACCGGAAGGGCTTGAGCCGATGATGTCCTTACTTTGAAGATGGTAATACAGGGGAGTCGTCGCTGATAACTAAACGCGCGTCCTTACCCGGCGGATTGCTGTGTTATCCCGGGGACACTAGAGATCTGGGCGGGTTTGCTTTTTAAAAATTTTGTTGGTGCATTGTAATCCTATAACATAATGAAGTTCAGAGTAACAGAGACATACATGCACAGAGCACTCGGTGAACTTCTCTCGGCTCCCACCCCGCTCCCTCCCCTCTCCCTAAACCTGGGTGCTGTGTCTCTGCTGCAGCCGTACACCAAAGACAGGGCCGCCTTTGTCACTCTGCAGACTGTGCCATGGCTGGAAGCTGGGCGGATTTCCTTACCCTGGTGACAACAGCATAATAGCTCATTCTTGCTCTGTGGACAACCACATTGTCATACAAACAGGCCCCGGGCAGGCTTTCTAACCGTGCACACTGTGTCTGCATCCGCACACCCAGGACCTGGGCCGGCGTTTCTACCCCATAGACTGCAGCGGAGCTGGGAGCTGGGTGGCACAGAACTGTCTTTACGCCAGAGAACCCCACGTTATTGCGACTGCATATTGAAGACCTGGGCAGACATCCCTCCCCTGGGACCGTGACGCAGTGGATTATCCTCACTTTGCGGACACCCGCAGGGTTGTGGCTGAGCACTGAGGTCCTGGGCTAACGTCCTTGGTGAGCTTTCTAACCCTGCAGACGGGACCCAGTAGACCGTCCTTACCTTGTGGATAGACGGATTATTGTGGCTGCATATTGAGAATCCGGGTGGATGTCCTTACCCCGGGACGGTGGCTGTGGAGTATCCTTGCTTTGTAGACATCTGCGTGGTTGTGGCTACACGCTTGGGTCCTGGGTGGGCTTTCTAACCCTGCAAGTGATGGCATGGTGGAGCTGTGCACTGATCATCCAGTAGAACGTCTTCACCCTCTGGATAGACGGATTACTGCAGCTGCATATTGAGGACCCAGGCAGACGTCCTTACCCTGGGGACGGTGGCACAGTGGGCTGTGTACCGAGAACCCAATAGAGCCTTCTCATCCTGTGAATAACTACGTTGCAGATAGCTGCGTTGTAGATGGCTTCCTTGTGGGTAGCCGCGTTGTGGACAGCCACGTTGTGGATCGCTGCATTGTGGATCGCCGCACTGTGGATAGCTGTGGTGTGGATGGCTACGCTGTGGATGGCCACACTGTGGACGGCCACACTGTAGATAGTCACATGATGGATGGCTGCATTGTGGACGGCCGCATTGGAGAAGGCCGCACTGTGGATAGCTGTGGTGTGGATGGCTACGCTGTGGATGGCCACACTGTGGACGGCCACACTGTAGATAGATAGTCACATGATGGATGGCTGCATTGTGGATGGCCGCATTGGAGATGGTCACACTGTGGATAGCTGCACCGTGGATGGCCTCACTGTGGCGGCTACGCACCATGGGTGGGCTTTCTGTCCCTGCACACCCAGGCCCCAGGGGGCATTTTTGCCCTGCGCCCTGGGGCATGGCTAGGAGCTTGGTGGACGTGCTTACTGGGAGGATGGTGGCACAGTGGTGCTTTCTAACCCTGTGGACGGTCGCATCATGGTGTCTGGCATTCGGGACCTGGTTGTGGGGGCTTTCTAATCCTGCACACTGCCTCACGGATGCACCTGCACAGGAGGACCTGGCCAGGCATCTTTACTTAGCAGATTGTGGCACAGGTAGGGGCTGGGCTGCTGCTCTTACCCTCTGGACTGCCTCACTATTGCGGCTGCACACTCCGGATCTAGTTGGTCTTTCTAACCCTGCAGACTGCACCACAGCCCCATTGGAACACCCACAGTTTGGACAGGCATTTTACCCTGCGGATGGTAATGTGGTGGAGCCAGGCATTGATGATGCAGCTAAGTGTCCTTACCCTGCATCCAGCTGCACTGGCGCAGCTGCCCACAGAGGACCTGGTTGGATATCCTTACCTTGAGGACGATGATACGGCGGACCTACAGGCTGATAACCCAGCTTTGTGTCTTTACCCTGTGGATAGCTACACTGCCATGTGCACACTGAGGACCTGGGAGTACAGCCTTACCTTGGGGATGGTGTTATGACGGAGGGGTACGCAAATCCAGCCAGCCATCCTTACTCTGGGGATGGCTGCCACTACTCCCTGAGAACCCGGGCAGGCATCCTTGCCCTGTGGACTTTGGCAGGATGTTTCATCCCACCAAGAATTTAGTTGGGTATCTATTTTCTGTGGACAGTGGCACTGCTTTGGCTGCCCACCAAGGACCGACCCAGGTGGGTGTTTCTACCTTGTGGACCGTGGCAAAGCTAGGACCTGGACCCATGTCCTTACCTTGCAGAGGTGGGCATAGTGGAGCCATAGCCCACCAGCTGGGCATTGTTACCTTGCGGATGGCTGTCTCTGAACACTGCCGTCCCGGGCGGATATCCCTAACCCAAGGACAATGACAGAACAGAGCTGTACACTGATTAGCCAGCCAGGTTAACTCATGCTGGGGACGGCTGGGGCCATGCACTCAGTGCCTGGGCAGATGTCCCTGAGGATGGTGGCATAGTGGAGCTGTGCAGATAACCCGGCTGGTATGCTCACCCTGTGGACATTAGAGCTGATGCTGTATTTCCAGGAATCTAGCTGAGTGTCCTTACCCAGTGGCACACCTTTGGCTGTGCTCTAAAGACCTGGGCCGGGTTTCTAACCCTGGGGCCTGTGTCACAGCTGCCCGGAGGTCCCGGGCCGGCATCTTGACGCCATGTCGCACAGCAGATGCCCTTCCTCCTCCTATTGCAATGTGATTCTGGCTGTGCACTGAGGCCTGGGGCTGTCTGGAGCACCTCATCTCTAGAGAAGTCTGGGGGCCCCTTCCTGTTGGTGTGGGTGGAGCTATAGTCCTCATTCCCCTTGATTTCTTAGTGCGGGATGTCTGTGGTTTTGAACGCCAGCGACTGATGTGCATTGTTTACCGGGTGCGGTTCCTCTCCCGGGGACTTAGTGCATTCTACACTGAATGCACTGAAGACCGGACTGACCCTGTCCTTCACACCTGCGCTGCCCACAGCTTTCTAGTCTCTGTGGATGGCACTTCCATCCTTCCGGTTGCCCAGGTCAGATGCCCTGGTGTCATTCCTAACTTTCCTCTTTAAACAGCATACCTAATCCTCTAGTGAATTCTGTTGCCCCTGTCTCCTAAGTACACCTGCAGTCCGGCCGCTCCTCATTGGTTTTGTAGACTGTGTCACTTTTGAGCTCCTTTGGGTTATCGTAATAATTTCCTAACGAGGTTCCCAGCTTTTCTTCCTGCAGTCTGTCCTATTCACGCCTAAGTGACAGTGTCGCTTCCCTGTGGTGGCTTCTAGTTACCCAGAGCCCTTACAAGGGCCTGAAGAGTTGCGCTGACCTGCCTCTGCCCCGCCCCTCCTCCGTCTGGCACTCAGCGAGGCCCGCCTCAGCTGGACAGGTTGAAGGGACACGTGGGCACCTTCCACCTTGTCTCTGTGGGGGCTGTTCCCTCTCCCCAAAATGCTCTTCCCTCAGATGTCCCCAAGCAGAGTGTCCCCTCCTCTCCAGGTCTCTGCCGATAGCCCTGACAGCGGAGCAAGGCACTCACTGAGGCCACGCACCTCCCTCCCGGCACCCCTCCGCAACTCTAGTCCGCTGTACTTTTTATTCTTTTAGAGCGCTTTAAATGCTCTGTGGTTTTGTATAGTGCACTCGCTGTGTCTCTTCTCACTGTCTCTCCTCTTGCTGGAAGGTAAGCTTCTTGTGAACTGGAGTCTTTGTGTTGTTAACTGGTATATTCCAAGTGCCTGGTACATCATACCTTCAATGAATAAACTTTACACGTACTACTGACGAGCGTGGGGAAGTTTCTTTGGCGGTCGCTCTTCCTCGGTGGCACGCACGGGCAGGGAGGTTTCTCGGGGCCCTGGCTGCAGGCTGCGCTGGAGGAGGGGACCTCTTTCTCCTTCTCCCTTCCCATGTCGCTCCCTCCTCTCTCTCTGGGAACCAATGCTTGGTGCTGCTGCCGCCCTTACACAGGTAACGCCGGTCAGGATTAGAGCAGTGACCAGATTCCTAGCTGGTCTCCCTGGAGCTGTTGGAAGAGACTAGTACTCATGTTCTCTGCCCCAGCCCAGAGAAGGTCCTCGCACTGTTAATGGAGCATCTGTCAGCTGTGTGTTGCGGGACTGTCACCATGATCGGCTCTTAGGGATGGCCAGCCGTCACGTTGAAGATCTGCTCCAGCCTCCAGCCAGATGGCTGCAGGTAAATCACATCTTTATGTGCAGATCCCAGGGCCTCCGTGCTGCCTGTCAGTGTGACACGTGTGGCCGTCACAGGCCCCCAGGGGTTTGGAGTTTCAAAAGAGACCCCGTGTTGCTGTGGCATGACCACCGGATCGGCTTCCAGCAGCCCAATTCCAATCAGACTTGCCCTGATCATTCATTACTTTAATAAAATACTACAGATGGGCCTCCGCCGGTCACCGCTCATCTTAGGTCCAAGTACCTTCTCTAAGTAAGAAAAGTACAGCTGCGACATGTGTCCTCATGTGTTATAAACTTGACAGAGAGCCAGTGTGGCCCCTATCATTAACCCTGCTTTGCAAAGGAGGGAAGGGGGACCCGGAACATGAAGGAAACTGCCCGCTACCTGCTGGGAAGTGGGGAAGCCTCAGGCCCAGAGCACAGGCTGCGTCCGGTCTGCTGCGTGGCCAGGTGGCCCGCCAGGCTAGGGCTTGGTGCTGGAACAGAGAGGAATGCTTGAGGCAGGCCCTGTTCCTAAGGACTTGCACATCAACTGCTGGGGTGCCGAGTGGGTAGAGACTGTCATGGCGACTGGCCAGCTGGTGGCCGGGGAAAGACAATTCCCCTCTCTAACCCTTCCTTTGGTGGTGTCTGACCAGGTGGTGGTGTGGGGAGAGTCAGCAGGGGACACTGGCTGTGTGTGTAGAGCGACACTGTTTGGACTCCGGACCCAGCTTGGCCTTCTTGCAGCTCTGCCACCACACACTGGCTGGCTGACACATTTGTGGGACCCAGAGCCAGAGTCTCCTCTCCTCCACCCCTGTGCTCAGGGCAGGGCCCACCAAGTGTGGGGGCGGCTTCCTGCTGGCAGTCCCACCTCAGTGAGCCTCTGGTGACCACTCCAGTCTCTCCCAAACCAAGAATCCTACGATTCCAAGTTCAGAGTGTGTGCTCTTGTACATGTCTCTCAGACGCTGATACCCCTTTTCTTGTTTGTAAAGCAATAAGGATGCATACAGCACCCCAAATACTGGAGAATGGATGGAGCGATGTACTGTTATTAGCAGAGGATGTACGTGGTTAACGTGGCTTCTGTAGGCATTCCATTGGATGCCTGGAGATTGGCTGGCTGGAGCCGGTAGGGCCTCTGGGCTAGGGAGGCATCAGAGGCCTGGGCTGGGCTGGTCAGGCTTCTGTGGCTAAACTGTGGGGTGGCACGGGGGCTGGCGGGAGGTGGGTCTGTGGGGCAGGATGGGCAGGCCTCAAAAGCAGGCTGGGGGGTGGCCTTGTCCCCAGGCAGTGCAAGTCGCTGACAGTTGAGAGGGACGGCTGGGCAAGCCATCCTGGCTTGAGGAGTTTTCAATTCTCTGTTATTTTTGTAACTTAATCACAGCGGGTGGGACAGCAGATCAGAACCCTTTGAAGCCAAATTCAGAGGCCCGTGCGTCTGCTGGGCTCGCTCACTTCCTACCTCTTTCATCTCTGCTCTTATCTACATCACGGCAGTTAATTATTTCTTCAAATATTAACTCTCTCCCCGACTTTCTAATGAGATTTTCCACCATCTCCTAAAGAGAACCTCCTGGTTCCTACAGGAAACACACTTGGTAGCAGTATTTTGTACCCCAGAAGTAGGGGTGGCAGAGCGACTGCCTACATGCAGGTGACCTGAAGGCCCTTCCTCTGAGCAACCTCTGAGCTTCAGGAGGGATGCTCGGGCTTGGAAATGTGATCCAGCATTCCCCTCCAGAGCAGGACACTGCGAGCCCTCCAGACGACTCAGCCCTGCCGTCCTCCCCTCTGTCCGCCCTGTCCTTGGCACATTTGTTCAGGGTCTACACATTCCAGGTCCAGCAGTAGGTCCTGGGGCGACAGTCAGCTGAGGCCTTCACAGTATGACAGAATTGACCAGAAGGCAGATACCACAGGGGATGTGGGTGAGGACTGAAGCGGGGGCCTATGGCCGAGTGTGGGGGTGCGGGTGGGGGAGGGCACCTCACCGTCCACTGGCCATGAGACTTGGGAGCAGCTGTCTCCCCTCACTGTGTCTCTGTTTTTGTGAAGAAGGGATGTGATCCAATATTTCAACATTTTTTTTTTTTTGTACTGGGGATTGAACCCAGGGGTATTCTATCTCCGAACCACACCCCTAGATCTTTTTATTGTTTTATTTTGAAACAGGGTCATGTTAAGTTGCTGAGGCTGGCCTTGAACCCGTGATCCTTCTGTCTCAGCCTCCTGAGTACTGGGATTACAGGTGTATGCCACTGTGCCCGGCTCAGTATTTCAGCTTTTTATGACTGGCACCTGGATGTTTCTGTTTCTGTTTCCCTTTCTCTCTGTGCCGTGTCTTCTCAGCCCTCACAGGCTGGCCTTGGGTCTTTCAGTGCCTGACACTTCCTCCCCTGACGCCAAGAACACCTGCCCCCCCAGGGCAGAGTCACACCAGCCCAGCTCTGCAGCGGGGCGTGTTCCAAAAGCCAGTCCATCCCTGTGCTCCAGATGTGGGGGGTTCACGTGCACCCCCATTGGCTCGCTGGCTTCCTCTAAGTGGGGATGCCAGGCTGTGAGCTGAGCTGCCAGGAACCTGTGGTCAGAGCCGGGGTCCTTGGGATGTGCAGCCTGGAGTGCACTTTGTTCAGTGGGGGCGCTCAGTGGGGACGACAGGTGAGCAGGGAAGTGTGCAAAGGGCCTGACACAGGATTCAGCCCACCCTGGGCATCGGGTAAATATGGACTTATTTGGATTAGCTCCAATCCCCTGGTCTCCCAGGGGAACTGGAAATGACTCACCTGCTGACGCAGCCAGTAGAGATAAGATCATGAGGATATTTTTTTTAAAGTGACAGCTGTTTAATGTCAGGTGAAAAAATGAAACTTGCCCATCGACGAGGGTCCGTTCTAGACACAGGATGTAGGAAGAGCCGAGTTTGTTCAGCCTCAGTCCTGAGCAGGTGGCACCGCAGCAGGGGGCCTTCTGTAGGTGTTGCTGATGGGAGGGATGCTGAGCATCACCAGCCATCAGGGAGACGTGAGTCCAACCCGCTGTGAGCTGCCCCTCACCCCAGCGAGCATGGCCTTAAAAGATAAGAAGTAACAGTGGCTGGCTGGGACACCAAGGAAGGGCAGCTCCCATCCACTGTTGGTGGGGTGCTAAGTTGGAATAGCCATGATGGAAAACAGTGTGGGGGTGCCTCAGGAAACTTAAGGCAGAACTACTGTGTGCCCCAGCTACTCCAGTGCTTTGAATGTGTGCAGAGGAAACGACGCTGGTATGCTGAAGAGCGCGCCCACGCTCATCGCAGCCCGTTCACAACAGCCAAGACGTGGCACCAACCCAAACGGCCCTCAGTGGGTGAATCTATGAAGAAAATGGTACATGCACACCGTGGAATACTACGCAGCCATAACATGAGTGCAATCCCGTCACGTGTGGCAACAGGGATGGACCCGGAGGACATTACGTTAAATGAAATGTCAGGCACTAAAGACAAACACCGCATGATCTCACTCATAAATGTTGATCTCACAGAAGTGGAGAGTTGAACAGGGGTTACCAGTGCCTGGGGAGAGGTGGGTCGATGGCCACAAGGTTACAGGTAGGAGAAATAATCCAGGTGTTCGGTGGAACAACAGGGTGACTAGTTAACGATCCTGTACTGGTGTCTCAAAATAGCTAGAAGACAGATTTCCAAAACTCACCATAAAGGAATGTTCATAGCTTAAGGCGACAGATATGCTAATTGCCCGCATTTGATCTTTACCCAGTGTACACATGAATCACAACATCACATTGTACCTCAGAAATGCATACAATTGTTACATGTCAATCAGAGGACTTAACAAGTACAAGCACAAGAGACAGGTACACAGAGGAGCTCATCCCAGGCTTATACCAGATCAGATGTTACTGACTTCAGGTAAACCTCGGGCGGATCTTCTTCTGTCTTTGTGCGCAGACAGCCTGGTAGGAGGGGGTGCCTTTCCCCTAAAGCAACGCTATATTATGCATACGACTTTGAATAAGACCATTAAGCTTTATTTTGCTTTAGTATAACAGAGGAAAAAGCAATGGAGGAAAAATGTAAGGAATTGCTAAACTTCTGGTATATTTAGTCATCACAAGAGAAATTATTCCCTATAACATCTCTCAAAGGTGAAGAAAAAAGAGCCGGGCGTGGTGGCGCACGCTTATAATCCCAGTACTTTGGGAGGCGGAGACCGGAGGATCTGGGTTTGCGGCCAGCCTCAGCGCTCTCTCTCTCTCTCTCTCTCTCTCTCTTTACTTAGTGAGGTCCTCCGCAACTTTGTGAGACCCGGTTTCAAAATAAAGTATAAAAAATAGGGCCGGGGGTGTAGCACGGAGGTAGAACGCCTCTGCGTTCAATCCCCGGTACCGCAAAAAAAAAAAAAAAAAAAGACTGTAAAAAATCTGGAGAAGTACACAAAGTGTGTTATATATTAAACTGTGTATTTTAGTTTTTCAAATTATTGATTAATTTCTAGTTAGGAAAAACGAGGATATCTGTGGTCTTAAGCCTCCTGCTATCTCTTCCCCTTGCCCCAGGATCTTGGCCATTTCCTTTTGGTTGAGTTTTATGGCATTTGCCTTCTGTCCTGAAACCATGATTTCAAAAGGCCCTTGGTCCTCCTGTGTGTCTGGGGGGACGGTCCTCACCGCGTCTCCTTGGCTGGAGCTTTTCTGTTCCTGTGGCTGTTCCTAGTTTCCCTGGTTTGGCTGGGTGGCACCCTGAGCATATTTTTCTTTGAGGATGGTTGCCTAGTAGGTGATGTATTTCCATAGTTCTTCCACGACCAGTCAGTCAGCAAGCTCCTGTTGGATAACTCATCGGATATTTATTAACAACGACTGTGTGTCAAGCAGATTTTGAGGCACTGAGCACATAAAAGGGACCAAGACGAACAGGATCTCGCCCTCAAAGACTTACGTTCTGGTGGAAACTGACACACAGAACTTAGAGGAAAGATTTATTTAATCATGGTTCTGAGATTTCAGTGTGTGTGTGTGTGTGTGTGTGTGTGTGTGTGTGTGTATGTGTATTTGTGTGTGTGTGTGTGTGTGTCTGTTTTACATCAACTCCAAGCAGAAGCTTGGGCTGGAAACCCTTAGGCTGTCAAGGTGGGAAGCAAATTGCCCATGGGACAGAGAGAGGGTCAGTGCTGGTGCTGCAGCTGGGCGGAGCCTGGTCCCCAGGGACCCTCCCCTAGCAACTAGTTTGCACCCCCAACATGGCTGCCTAAGTGCAGGAGGTCTGGGGGACATTTTAAATCCAAACTATCACAGAAGGTAAGGTAAGAATGTGAACACATTGATAAGATGGCAGAGCGGCAGTCCAGGAGGAGAAACAGGCTTGTGTCCCAGCAAGACTGAGGGCCGCTGTGGCCGAGGAGGGCGAGCAGAAGTCCTCCAAGTAGAAACAGCAGCTGGTGCAAAGGTCCCGTGTTGCTGCGCAGCGGGGTACTGGGCGGGGTGCTTTCAGGAGCCATGGTGGGAAGCCACAGAGGAGTCAGGGAATGGGTCAGCCAGGATGTGGGTGCCTGAGAGCTGAGGAGCCTGGCACAGATGCAGGGTGGCCCTGAAAACCCTGGGGGGCTGCTCCCTGGCCACCTCAGAGAGAAGGTTGAGCATGGGGCAGCTGTGCAGGGCCTGGGGGAGTCGAGGCACAGATGCATTGTTCTCAGCTGTCCGCCTCTCCTGGCCCCTTCTCTTTCTCTCCACCTCCTCCTCCCTCTCTCCTTGTCTCTCTCGGCTCTTGGCATCCCCTCCCCTCCCTCTCCTCCCCACCTGTCCCCTTCCTCATCCTCGCGCTCTGAGCCGCGCTTTGCTTTCTTCATGGTAGTGCACGTCAGAAGCTGTCCGTCTGTGCCACCTGCGGTGTGACTCGCCATCTCGCCCTGGCTAGCTCGTGTCTCTAGTTTGGGTATACTTTTTTAGTCTTCAGGAGGATGGGCAGGTCCGACAGCTGCTGGGTCGCCTTGTGCTTAGGGCAGGGCCAGTCACAGTTGGAGAGTGCGGAGGTTCTCTTAATGGCAGCTGTGCCAGCCCCAGCGACCTCATTTTCGTTTCCTCCCGCCATCTGACCCTTACGTGGCCCCAGTGATTCCTAGAGGTGGAGGAGTGGCGGGAACGAACACCTTAGGAGAGAGTTCTGCCAGCACTTTGAAGAAGAAATATTTATTTTTAACAATGAATCAGAGGAATGAAAGGCGGCGCGTTGACAGGGACAGACTCGGGGCTGTCGGAAGCGCCACCGGGGACCTGGCTAACCAGACCATAGTTCTACTCTGCTCTTGCAGGGGTGAGGGCGGATTCCCTGGGAGCCTCGCAGTCAGTGACCTGGCCCTTTCCTCTCTAGGTGGACAGTCAGGACAGGAGAGAGATGGTCACTTTGGAACAGAGCAGAACCAGCTCCCGCTGGAATCAGAAGCCCTGCCCTCCCTCCAGCACCTGCTAGGGCTCCTGTTTCCTGGAGCTGCCATTCAAGAGAGTTTTTGGTGGTTCTCATTTCACAACAGAAAGACATTCTGCACAGGAAAAAAAGGGATTGTTTATATTTAAAGAGATATGTTGCTGGATGTGCTGGCGCACGCCCATAATCCCAGTACTTGGGAGGTTGACACAGGAGAATCGCAGGTTCACGGCCAGCCTTAGCAACGTAATGAGACTATTAGCAACCAAAGGAGACCCCGTTTCAAAAAATAATAATAAAATAGGACTGAGGATGTAGCTCAGAGGTAAAACACCCTTGAGTTCAAAACCCAGTACCGAAAAAAAGAGAAAGAGATAGGTTATGAGGAGGGTTAACACAGAAGAGGTTGAAATTGTCATTTTCAAGTCTAGTAGTTTCCACCCTACCCCCTTTTAAACACCAGCATTCTTCCTGAAAACAAGATCATGCTTGCAGAGGGACCCCAGAGCATGAGACAGTCACGAGAGGTGTGGCGTTGTAGACATGCGTATCCGCGCTTGGAACCTGGGTCACGTGGTCTTCCGTTCTCAGACAGGGCTGCGCACATGGGCTGTGAGATATACGAAGGCACTGGTGTGAAACCGGAGCGCACTCTATCTCAGACCCATAGGTATCTGCGTTCTGCCACTCTGCATGTGCCTGTGCCTGGTTCGGCCACAGAGTGCCCAGGCAGAGGGCAAGCAGCGCCGGTGTGCAGGCTGTGTGGGCTTGCAGCTCAGGGCCCAGCCCTGTCCTCTTGGGCAAGGACTCACACCTTGCCAGGCACCAGTTAGTTGCCCATCTGCAGAACGATGACAATGACACATCTGCCCCAAGGATATTTAGGTGAGAGATAAAAATGAAGTTTGGAGGCGAGTGCCTAGCTCTGTGCCTGGCACGTCCTCGTGCATGGCGAACATCTCCAGGGGAGGAAAGATTTCTGCTTATTTTCTCCTCTAAGGCTTTCAGCCTCAGACCCAGGGCTCTCAGACACAGGCAGCATGTGGCTGAGGACAGGTGAGGCGTTTACTGATACTGCTCATCTGTGGGAGTCTGGGGGTCCCAGCCCTACTGTGTGGGGGCACATAGTCCCAGCTCTCAGGCCGCGGGACTCAGAGGTCAGGTAGCACTAGTGAGAGGGCATGTTCTGGTTTTCATGTTGGGTTTGCAGAAAGATCCCCAAGGCCTTCGTTCATTGTGCAGTGAGCTTGGACATTGTCCTGCAGGCTGCCACCAAAAGCCCTCGACCAGGAAAGGGCTCTGCTCAGCAGGGTTACCACGGTGGGAGCATTATATGTGGATGGAAACAGCTGGGGCCCATCTAAGTTAGGCATGAAGTGAAAGAGAGGGTACTAATCACATTTTTATTGCCCTATCCATTTAGGATATTTTAGTGGATGATTTTAGATTTATTGAAATTTATTTTTATTATAGCAGTATAACATGTTTACTATGGAAGAAGTTAAAAATGTAAAAATGTAATCCCAGGACTTGGGAGGCTGAGACCAGAGGATCCGGGTTCGCGGCCAGCCTCAGCTACTTAGACCCTCCGCAACTTAGTGAGACCCTGTTTCCAAATAAAGAATAAAAAGTAGAGCTGGGGGTGTAGCTCGGAGGCAGAATGCCCCTGGGTTCAATCCCCAGTACCGCAAAAAAAAAAAAATGTAAAAATGATAGAGGGGAAAAAAAATCAGCCATGGTTCTGTTCCCAGGCTCAATCACCTTGTGTATTTATTCTCTTTTCTACGCATAATTATAATGACAGACACCACTTTTTGAGTGTCTACTGGATGGTAGATATTATTCTAAGCTTTTTATTAAAACAGTCCTGAGAGTGGGTGTTTCCCCATTTTGCACAGAGAGCATGGAAGATCAGAGAGGTCACACGGTTTGCCCAGGACCTCACAGCTGCACGTGGCAGTGCTGGGGTGCCTGTGTTTCTGACTCCAGGGTCCTGCTCTTTCCAGGCCACTAAGCTGTCAGTTCAGCCTCGTGTCCTGCCTGCTTCACTCCACGTAGCACGGGAGCATTGGCCCACTTCATTCAACATTCATTGTTGCTATAATTTTAAAGGCAATCTATGATGTTACCAAAACATTCTAAACTTTTTTTTTTCCAAATGGGCATTTAGGGATTGCTCCCTTTGTTGCTAATTTTATGAATACTTGTGATAAACACCATTTGTGTCTATGGGAAGATTTTGTCTGAATTCGGGATCATCTTCTCCAGATGGATTCCCAGAGGTTGGATTACTTAGTCAAAAGCTATGGACATTTGAAAGTCCTTCGGTACCTGCTGTCAAATTGCTTTCCAGAAAAGCCGTAAGGAGCCAGCGACGCCAGCTGTGCGTTCAAAGATGTTTATCTCACTACCAAGCTCCATGCAACGGGCATTCTTGTTATAACCGCAAACGAATGTGAACTTAATCAAAATATGTTAAATGTTGTGGTCTTGAACTACATCAGGCTATTCTGAGTCCTTTTGTTTAACAAAAGGAGAAATGAATGTGTTTAACAGTCTTTTTTTTTTTTTGGTATTAGGGATTGAAACCAGGGGCTACACCTCCTGTTTTATTTTTTATTTTGAAACAGGGTCTCACTAAGTTGCTGAGGGCCTCACTAAATTGCTGAGACTGGCCTCCAACCTGCAATCATCCTGTCTCAGTCTCCCAAGCACTGGGATTACAGGTATGTGCCACCATATCCAGCCTGTTTAACAGTTTTTTTTCAAAAGCTTTATTTGTAGCAGAAACATTAATTTGAGCATCAGGCTGGAAAATATGAAGTTAATAACATTTGTGGAGGACAAGCTATTCAAAGTAGTATTTTCAAGTTTAGTGGTTTAAAATTCTTAGCTTCTTGACCCCCTTTCTTCGATGTATCTCTCACCCCCTTAATGTTAATTAGGTTGTTAACATGCATGACAATGTCCAGATGTGCTGATGCTGTCCTCTTCCACCTGTCTTCCTGTTTGTGAAGTGGGGGTACCCTCCCTGCCATTGCTCTTGGGGGCCCCTCACTACCTGCAGGCGTCGGGGCAGGCTCTGCCCCAGCTATGTTTGTGTGGAAGAAGAGATGATTCACTACTTCAGTCAGTACTTCTTCACCCTTAGGCCCCACATCACTGTCTAATGCGATGTTTTCGATTCTTTCTGCCTTTAAAGTCTTAGAAAAAAAAATTGCTGCCAGATCCGGGTCACAAAAACCTGTGGCTTTCAGGTGGCTGTTGGCTCTGATAACAGAAACACGTGTCCTTCCTATGGGCTGGATAAGAACTCAAATTTTAGATAAGGCAGAAAGAGGTCAAAACATTTTCAAGCTTTTTCTTCCACTGACGACATCCTTTCCTCGTTGAGGACTCTTCAATTTGATTTAGTTCTCAGGCGCGTTTGGAGGACATGCTGTGTGCAGAGAATGCCCAGGCCGAGTTATCAGAGCTGACCAAGGCTGCTGCCGTCCCCGGGGGAGGCAGAGGGAGCACCGCACGCGGGTGGATGTAGTACCTGCTAGCTAAGTCCTTTTCACGGAGTTCCTCCCTGGCCAGGCCCCAGGCTCCGTGTTGAGGGCAGAGACGTGCGTGGAGAAGCACACGTCTTGAGTGAAGAGGGGTTGGAAACACACATCCTTATCTTCCTGGGCTTCCACGCTGCACAGAAGAGTCCTGGGCCCGCCATGGTCCCCTCCTCCCTCAGTGTCTCGATGTGAGGCGTCCTCAGCGTGTGCCTTCTCCACCTTAACTGTGACGAAGTGACACACAGAGTACAGGAGAAGACTTCACAGAAGCTTCTGGAGCTGGGGTTTCAGGGTGGTGAGGTGTTGATTGGCTGGAGAGGAGGGCTGGGTGGAGCAGGTCTCTGGAGAGGGTGGGGCAGCAGGATCCTGAATCTTGACCTCCTTCTCTGAGAAGCCCATCCTACCTCCAGGATCTTTTCTGGAAGGCAGTGCAGAGGGTTTGTGTCCTGGACAAGGGTAGGTGGGGACCACACTTCTTCCTTGCAGACCCTGGAGAGTGGAGTGAAGTGCCTGGAGCTCCCAGTGGCCGACATACTTTCCTGCTTCTTTGGCTGGTGGGGCTGTGGGCGGGGCCCGCATCGCGTAGCCACGGCTCTGTGGATCCAGCCGCAATGGTAGAATTCCTGTTGTTAGGGTGTGCGTGTGGGTTTTGTGATCTTAGGTGTTCTGAATTGCAGGCTGAAAGGAAGTTTACCAATGGGTTCCTGAATCTTCATAATGCTGAGCATTAGATTATAGAACAAAATCTTAAGGATCTATGCATGGAGCTCCAGAACATTCTTCACTAAAAGCCTTATTTATGACCTTATAGGTACTTGATCCTCCTGGATCATCAACATCACCTCCTGGGCCTCTTGGTCTTTCAGTGAAGTAGAATTACTCTTTGCAAGTTTCTTAAAACTTTGAGATAGGCCGTCCGGCCGGATGAAAGCACCGCCCTTGTGTTGCGCATGATCACATGCTTCCGTGGCCGGTGTGTTCGGCGGTTGTGAGGGGTCCCTGTGCAGGGCCTGGGTGTCAGGAGCACCAGGGGCTAGTGACAGCTTACTGGCTTCCTGTGTGACTTGAACTCATCTGTCTTCTTCTGAGTAGCATCCCCTTAGGGAGGGACCATCTGTCCTCTGAGGGTCTCAATGTCTGAACAAAGCTGGCCCATGTGGGAGTCTACAAATGTCGGTCAAATGAAACTCCATCGGCCGAGAGCCCCGGGTTTCCTCTTACTTCCCTTTCCCATGCACCTTCCTCCTTCCACTGGGGAGGGACTCAGGTTGCTGCAGACCCCAGTGGCAGCAGACGTTGGTGACGTGAAGGAAGGGATGTGCTAGCCCTAAAGCCCTTAGCGGGGGCCTTGCTGAGCACCTCTCCTCCAGAGGTACCCATATCCATCGAAGGCGCATGCGTAGTCCATCGAAGGGAGGGCTTGGTTGTTGGGTGTGGACTGGGGTTGTGAGAGTAGGCCCCGCCCACTCCAGGTGTACCCTAAAGCTGGGGGGACAGCAGAGGGAGGGTGAGCTTTGCTAGGAAGTCCTGTCACCGGCTCCCTGGGGTGTGTCTGTCCACCTTGCTCAACCCAGCTCCTCTGCCACTGGGCCCATGATGCCTCTGGACTTTCTCTATGACCCGAGTCACTACCTGCCTATGGGAGAAAGACCCATGTTTGGGGACAAAGGTGATGTCAGGGCTTCTTTGCAAAGTGAGGCCAGTAAGTTGCTTCTCGTTTTCTTCGTCTGTGTGATGAACTTGCCTCCTGGGTTCTTGGAGGATTTAATGAGGTAAAGGACATCAGAGTGCTCAGCATGTGTGTGTTGGGACACAATAAGTAGTTAAACTAAAAACAGTTTACTATAGAACATTTCAAACGTATAGAAAGAGTCAGAACAGCGTAATGGATCCCCCACGCACCCATCAAGCAGCTCCCATGCCTGTCAGCTCTCTGCTGGTCTATGTCATGTCTTCCCCACCCACTGCCGCTCTTCCTGAATGAGAGTGTCGACAGTGACAGTGACTTCCAGCCACTTCTCTTCGAGGTAAGGTGCACACGTTCAAGTGCACAAATCTTCACTGTGCAGTCTTGACCCAAGGCGACCTGAGTGTCACGTGATGGAGACCATGTCCTTGCCTCCTGGGAAGCTCTTTCTTATTCCTTCCCTGTTTGTCCTCATACCTACATGGGGGATGACTTCTGTTCTGTGTTCTCACCAGTGCCTGTTTACAACACCACGGAGCAGGCATCGCATCGCCAGGACTCTCTTGAGCGCAGTATGATGTCTGTGCGACTCATCCATGTTGTTGAATTGTATTTCTTTATATCGTTGAATTACTTCTCCATTGTATGGACATACCACAATTCACTTATCGGCTCACCTGTTGATAGACTTGATTTTTCCCTCAAATTTTGGCTATTATAAATAAAGCTGTTATGAACATTATTATATAACACATTTTATAGACATATGTTTTTACTTCTCTTTGGAATATTGGTAATATGGAAATACTGGCATTTACTTAGGAGTGGAATGGCAAGGTCATATATTAAGCAAATGTTTAGCTTTATAAGAAATGGTCATACTATTTTTTTAAATAAATGGTTGCATCATTTTACATTGTCCGCTGACAACATAAAGAGTTTTAGTTGTTCTGCATCTTCATTTGGAGTGCCACCAAATGTTAAAATGTCAGTCATTCTGGCAACCATCTTACCATGCATTACAATCAGTATTTTCCTAATTCTAATGATGTGGAGTGCTTTTTAGTGTACTTCTTGGCCATTTATACATCTCCCTTTCTGAAGCATCTTTTCAAGCCTTTGATCCATTTTATGGGTTGTTTGTATCTTTATTATTAGGCTGTAGAAGTTCTTTGTATATTCTGGATCTAAATAATTTGTTAGATATGCAATAAAGCTATATGTGCACAATACACATACGCATACATATGTGCATAGATATACATAGGTGCACAGTTCTGTGAGTTTTGACGTCATACACGTGACCACTGCCACCAAACAGTGCCTGTACCCTTCAGGATTCCCTCATGCTTCCTTGTAGGCAGGGGGGCCCTGTCCCTGAGTTATTGGCAGCTCTGACACATTTTATTTCTACAGTTTTGGCAAATGCTTTTTCTGCCTTGGGTGATTTCTGTCCTTAGTTTTGTTGGTTGATTTCTGCCCTTTGCCAGAGCGCTGGCTGGTGTCCTGTGTCCGCCACCCTACATCCCGGGAGGAATCCCACTGTCCTGTTCTGTCTTTTCCTGCTGATGGCTTGTTTCTGACCTAGTGCATTGGTTTTGAAATCTCTTGGCTACTTTTTGTCATGAGGATGTCCTCAGAGCTCTTGTGCATTTCAATTCATTTTTTTTTTCTCCTGGAGGTACCAGGGATTGAATCCAGGGGTATTCTACCTCCAGGCTACACCTCCAGCCCAATTTTTTTATTCTTTATTTTGAAACAGAGTCTCACTAAGTTGCAGAGGGCCTCACTAAGTAGCTGAGGCTGGCACAGAACCTGTGATTGTCCTGTCTCAGCCTCCCAAGTACTGGGATTACAAGCGTGCACCACCATGCCCAGCCCAGCTCATTTTATAATTTATAATTAATTTATAATTCCACGAGCCAGAGTATGATACCCGAGCTATTCAGAGAGGCCCAGTGACAGAAAAGAGCCGCTATGTGTAGAGCAACTAGTGTATGTGAATGTAACCTAACTCCCCCGTCCTCCTGGGGCAGGCCTCAGTATTCCATCTTTAGGTGGAGATGCGGGTCCCAGAGGCGGGCACCTGGCCTCCAGCAGGACTGTGAGAGTCCAGGGGAGCCCTCGGTCCACTGCCATTGGAGATTTGGTGTCAAGGCCCGGTTTTCTCACTTGCCCCAGGAAAGTGTTTCTTTGTGCCACCTGCTCACCCATGGTCAGATCCTGGTTGGGGTTTAAGGACCGAGTGGATCTGGTGCCTTGAGGGCCTAAGGGCAGCGTGCCCACAGGAGCCAGGGCAAGACTTGAGTGCCCGGGGCCGGTTGGCAGAAGTTCCTGGACACTGGTGGCCTCCACGCCCCTCAGCCAGTTAGGTACAGCCACGAGCCGTAGGTCATCTGGACTTGAGCTCGAATCCGGCTCTTCTCAGGCTCATCTGTCAGAGCCTCAACTTCTGTTAAATAGAGAAATGATGGAGCGAGGATCAGGTGGGATGATGTGAATGGCAGAGCCGGCGTGGCGGCTGGCACTGAAGAAGCCGTGTGCTGGGATGCCTGGGTGAGCTGGTGCTGTCGATCGCGTGGTGGGTCCGGCACTCCGTTGCTATTTCTCCAGCGTGTGTGCCTCCGAGGCCTGTGCCGTGGGGTCTCTCTGCCTCACAACACTGCCCTGAGCTTTTGGCCAGAGGCACAGAGGGCCAGACAGGCATGGCATTGTCTCCAGTCCCTTAGGAAGTGTGTCCTCAGCCCACACAGCTGTGGTCACGTGCGACTCCACCACCTGGGAGCCTGTGCCTGTGAGAGGCTCTGGGGCAGCCACTCTGCTGTGAGAAGCCGAGAGTGGCCCCATCCCCCGGAGCCAGCCTTCAGCATGTTCTGGGAACTTGATGTACTAGCTGTCGCCATGGTGAATTTCCACGTAAGACCCCGTTCTTCTTCCCTTCCGGGAGCTCCTTGGCTAACTGTGGAGCAAGGACAGTCTGGTTTAATCTAAGCACTTCTCTTCATGGTAATTGCTAATCAAATGTTGATTATTCAAAGAAAAATTCTTGTAGCTTTGAGTCACCATTATGTATGCATGCGTGTGTTGCAGGCGTGTGTATGTATCATATACGCATGCGTGTATGTGCTTTTTTTAATATGCAGTCCTGTGCTGGCAACAGTGCACGGAGACACACACACTCATGTTTCTCTTCCCAGTCTAAGTTGGTCCAACCTCTTAGGAAGGCTTTATGCTGTCACCACCTATCATCCGTGCTAGAATGATGTCTTTTGTCTCTACCTTAAAATAGTTCAAATGTAGGGGGAAGGGGTATGTGTGAAGATGCCTTTCCAAATTTTATTTATATTAGCAAATATGAGAGTAACTTAAATGCCAGGCAACAGGGAACATTTCCGGTGACCTGTGGTTCATTTTAGGTAATGACATATTATGGAGTCATTAGAAGGTGTCATAGTCTGTTTTGTGTTGCTATAACAAAGCACTTAAGGTCGAGTCCTTTAGTAAAGTAAAGAGGTTTATTTGGCTCATGATTTTGGTGGCTGGAAGGTCAAGGCAGCGTGACACCAGCATTCTGAGGAGGGCCCCTTGCTGCTTCACAACACAGGCAGTGGAGCAGGAAGAAGCCAGGCATGTGCAGAAGGGGCCAGACCTGTGGGTGGCCTTGCTTTGTAACCCCTTGCCCTTGGAGAACGAACTCACTCTATGCTCGCTGACTCCCATGAGGCCCAGCCTACTGCAAAGGGCCAGCAGTAGTCCATTCATAAAGGCGCAGCTCACACAGCCTCATTACCTCCCAGCACCCCACCACCATACCGTGCACCTCGCTTCTAGCACAGGAACCTGCGGGGACCAAACCCTATCTAAACCAGGGCAGAAGCTTTGTGCCTGTAAGTGATCTAAATTCACTCCAGCTACACCTGTTCATAAAGGGTGTGCAAGTGGGCGTGGCCCAGAGGGGACCATAGCAGTTCAGTAATCATGAAGCTGCCTCGGACTCCTTTGCTGTGTCCACCAGACCCCCGCCCCAACTACTAAGGGGATCCTGTTCTCCTTACTCTGTAGAGGAATAGACCGAGGCCTTACCTCTGTAGTGTGCTCAGGTTCTGTGGCTGTGACCGTCGTCCATGTGGGCGACGAGCTGGCCTGCCTCTGACTTGGAGCTGGATTTCAGTGCTGTGGCTACCCTGGGTGGTGGTGGGAGAATGGCGGAGTTGATTAGAAGTCTTCCTTGTTCAGCCGATGTTGAGTGCTGCTGTCGTGCTTCTCTTCTTCAGTGCTTGCATGAGTGCTGTGGCTTCGGGAGTCCTATCTCTCTACAGGTGTGACTGCTTAGAGCCCCGGGCCTGCCAGACGCCTCTGTCTGCTGGGGACTGTGGCCCAGCCAGTCGGCCCATGCATTTCAGAAAGCAATTTTCTCAACATCGTTTTAAAAATCTTGTTTTCCTTCTAATGTTTTTTTGTCCCCTGTATGTTGTGGATGCAAGGGAAATTCAAGGGTGAATTACTCAATATAGTAACACAGATTAAATAATCAAACTTGCATTGACACCAAAAGGTTCATGCATAATTCAGGTAGTTAAGACTCACTGATTTAATTTATTAGGCAAAGCTATATTGTTGTGCCAAATGAAGCGTTGTTATGAATGAGGGCTGAACAAGTGTCCAGACTAGTGCTGTTTGTGGTAAACTAATTAGGCTTTGATTGCTGCCTGCAAAATACAAATGGTCTAATTAAGCTGTTTTGATTTAAGAATTTCATAATATAGGTGATCACCAATTCCCGCTTCATCCAGTGGCCCGATTCCATTAGGAGTGTGCCTGAGTTGGAATTGTTCTTTGGAATGAGGAATATTCATGATGTAAAAGTGTTTGAAAGTAAAATTCTTTTAATTCATAGTTGTATAAAATTCACGAGTGGAGGTCCTCTCCAGACACGAGTTCTGTCCCTTGGGCTGCCTGCTCTAGTCTCCTGCCTGGATGTGGTGATGGTGGCGTCTCTCTCGGTCCCACCAGGGGACCGAGATTCTCGGGAGTCATCCCACTCTGCCTGCTTTCTGGGACTCGTGGGTCTTGCCCCGGCACATACCAACTTAGTTCGGTTCAATTCCCTGCATTTCCAGAGCTGCTTACTGTGCTGGTTAAGGGAAGATCTCGTTGGACAGGACACAGTCACCATCCTGTGGCCCCCACAGCCATCTGGTAACAGCCCACATCTCCCATGGCTAGGGGATGCTCCTGTGACATCTCTGAGATAAGGACCACCATAAGGTCAAAGGGCAAATGCACCCCTGGGCCTTAACTCCTAGCGTTAGCCGGCTAGTCAAAGCTTGCAATGTGCTTGTCAGCTTCAAAGAGCAGGTGTATCCGTAGGGCCAGGATACCAGTTATTAGAAATTAACCAACAACCTAAAGGAGAAAACTGTTGAGTAGTCACCAGAAGCAGCGGATCCTAGGCCCTTGCCTTGTTAACTGCTCTGATTTCACCGCCCCCTCCTCGCCGTCATGCTCTCTTTCCAGCCACAGAACACATCCTTATCACAAAGCAGGGGTGGTTCTACCAGACGCGGCATTGGCATGGAAAACTAATTTGGCTCCAGGCTGACAGATTGGCCTTGCCTTCCTCAGAAGCCAAAGCGACCTCACAAAAAAGAAGAAAAAAAGAATGCTTTTTGAAACATGTCAAAAGCCAACTAACATTCCCCAAACCTTAGCTCCCCTTGCTAACTGCCCTGCTTGCGTGAATAAAAACCAGTTCCCTCCTTGGTCCTGGGAGCCTGTGGTTGACTTCCTCCCCAGATCTGACTTCTGCTGAACATTCACTTCTATCAACAGCGAAGTATCAAGGAACAAGTCCTGGACTCGGGGAAAAGGCCGGGTCCCTGATGGTCATGACCCACAGCCTGACCAGGGGCAGGCAGGCACCGGGGCAGTCTAAGGGCCTCCTAGGAGAGGAGGTGCTGAGGGGGCTTTGATGAGAGAACACAGGCTCACCAGGTGCAAGGGGCACTGGCTGGAGGCGTCATGGCCAGGGCTGCTCCACTGTCACTAGTCTAGGAGGCTGAGCCAGCCAGGGCCCCCCTCCCCACAAGGAGAACTTCTGCAGGATCCCGCTTCCCGGCACCCGGCCACTGCACTGCTGAATGGACCCCAGGCAGGTCGACAGGCTCTCTCAATTTGAAGGGGAGACAGGAATTAAGTTCTGAAAAAGCCAGGCAAGTAAACAGGGGCGTCAGGGGTGTTGACAAAGCTGCATTGACCGTGTGACCATGTATCTGCCACTCCTTCCCTTTTATCACGAGGGCCGATGCTTCCAGAAGTCTCCAGACTTTTCCTGCGGTCACCTGTGCTCACTAGACAGGGGAGCTGGCAGTGCCTGGTCCTGTCTGTGGAGGGGAAGATGTCCATGGGCCAGTGTTTTGGGGGCTCGTGGGCAGAGGCCTTCAGTCCTGCAGCAAACGGGGGAGTTTTCTGTGGGACACAGTACACCCAACCATAATGCTCCGTCCTTTTCCTTCGTTGGGCGTCCGAGCCAGTCCCAGAGAAACACCTTTGTTATCCGTTATCCCAGCCCTGGGAGCTCAGACTGTTGCCAAGATACCTAGGCCACTGTTTGCAGAAGGCTCAGGTAAGAATCTAAAGGTTTCTTTTCTTTGCTCAGCTCCCTGCCCGTCCCTTAGGCCTCCGGCGTTAGGCCTCTGGGATGCGCGTGTCAACCTCTCCTGTGTTTGTCGACCCTCTCAGGCTATTAAGACTCGATGCCGAGAGCGCACGGGGCAGGTTCAGTTCCTGCTGTACCACATGGGTGCCAAGCCTGCACGTTAGTACCTGTGCCACCAGTTGGCTGGGGACACGGCTGTCACCCTGCTGCTTCTTTCCTATGAGTCTTTACATCTTGCTGATTTTAAAGTGCCTTCGTGTTGTTTCTGCAGGCTTTTTTTTTTTTGGTATTGTTCTTCTTTTTATCTTTAGAATTACAGTCTCCAACTCACACTATACAGAATTCTAGGTGTAGATCAATGGATGGCACTTTGTAAAACAAGAAAGAGTGGAGGAAAGTTGGCCATTTCACATCATCCATTATCACATGCACACAATGTTATTCTTCATATTGTTCAGGAAAGGGTCCTGTGGGTGAGTGTGTAATTGGCATAGGGATTTGTTATTCCTGCCAAATATAACAGTTGAGTTGGGAAAATTAATTCTGTGCATATGTTGCTGTAGAAAGGTCTACTGTTTTGATGCATAGAGCAGCAAAGCCACACTAGACAAATGGCTGACCGGAGCATCGGGACTGCCTAGTGTAGGATGAGTTCACTGCCCGGGAAGGGACTCACTGCAGGACGCCATGCCAGCTGGGCCTCCAGAGGATGAGGGTTCGTCTGGTGGAGAACAGGGGACATAGCATGAACAGAAGTACCCTGGTTTCTGATCACTGCAAACCCATTCCTAGGTGCTTACCCAAGAGGAATGATAACGCATGTCTGCTCAAGATATAAGCATTCATATTCATTGCAGATTTACTCAGAATATCTCCAACTGGATATAACCCCTATGTCCCACAGCATCAGTGGTTAGTTGTAAGCCCGGTATGGTGGTGCACGCCTGTAATCCCAGTACTCGGGAGGCTGAGACAAGAGGATCACAGGTTCAAGGCCAGCCTCAGCAACTTAGTGAGATCCTCATCAACTTAGTGAGACTCAGTTTGAAAAATAAAAAAGAGCTGGGGTATAGTTCAGGGGTAGAATGCCCCTGAATTAAATTCCTAGTACCAAAAAAATTTTGTTTGTTTTATAGAGGGATACTACTGGCAATAACAAGGAATAAAAGTGTGGATACACTAGGAAACATGGATGAATTTCAGAAACACTGTTGGGTGAAGGATGCCAAACTCAAAGTGCATCCTGCATGGTTCCATCATGTGAGTTCTGGGCGAGGCAGCACTCCTCTGACGCTGGAGAGCAGGTCGCTGCTGTCTGGGGTGGGAGGCCTGGATTGCTTGGATGGGGCAGGAAAGGACCTTGGGGGTGACGGAGAAGGTTTATCTTTCTTCTCTGTCAGTTATGAATGTATACTTTGTTAAAACACATTGAACTTGTCAACTGAATAAGTATGTCTGCTTCACCAGCATGAGTTTAAAAGACAACAGCAGCCAGGCATGGTGACGAACGCCTGTAATCCTAGTACTTGAGAGGCTGAGACAGGAGGACCACAGGTTCGAGGACAGCCTCAGCAACTTAGTGAGACCTTCCTCAGCTTAGTGAGGCCCTGTTTCAAAAAAAATAAAATAGGGCTGGGGGTGTAGCTCAGAGGCAGAATGCCCCTGAGTTCAATCGGTTCAATCCCCAGTTAACACACACACACACACACACACACACACACACACACACACACACACACACAAACTACAGCACACAGTAGAGAACCACCTTCCCAGGCAGCTGTGTCTGAGAACGGCGGCCTCAGGGCCCGTGTCACCTGACTCTCTGGTCATGATTCCTGTTCTTTCTCCACCATGGCTCTGTGCCCTGGCTGGAGCCCACGTGGAATTGCACACAGCTCCCCGAACAAGGCGACACTTGCCTGTTTCCACGTCCAGGAGTGTCCCATTCGCCTCAGATGTCCTTCTTCCACAGCCACCCTACCTCACAAGCCCTCTTGGTGGCCCCGGTTGTCCTGGCTGCCTCGGTTCCTCTGCGGGTCCCCACCAGGGCACCTCCAACTGGTTGGTTTCTTGGGGTTTCTTCTGTATGGTGAGAGCCCTGTGGCCCACACCCACATTTCCATCTCTGTGTCTCTGGGGCCCAGCAAGCTCAGGCCGGCGGTGTCTCGTGAGCAGAATCCCACAGAGGAAGCCAGATGGACGGTGCTTGGGAGGTGCGGGCTGTGTTGTCATTCTCATTTCCAGGCCTTGAAGTTGACACGAGGCCCGTGGACACCCACGGGAGGGTATCGGAGCTCGCAGTCAGGGCGACACCGCAGTGCCTGTCTCCCCACCTCTGCCACCTTGTATATTAAAGGTTCTGAGAAGTGACTGGGAGAAAGGAAATTAATTTTCCATTGTTGCTGACTGATTTTGATCTCAACTCATTTAAGGGCTCACCCCCGAATCTTCTCAGACCAAAAGCAAAGGGAACAGTAGCCCAGAAATCAGGAGTAGACAGGCCTTGTGCCCTGTTACTTTGTCAGGAACTTCCTGGATGCCATGTGTGTAGAAAGACAGAAGCTTCCAGGTGATGTCGCCATCCCCACAGGGAGGTGTGATGCAGCCTGGGGCGCAGAGGGTCCTGGGGAGGAGACGGGCTGGCCGCTCCACGTCCACCATGCCAGGACCCTGTTTAATTGCTACACGTGTTCACTGGCTCTTATGTCTGTCTTTATTTAACATGAGAGCTACCTTCTTGACAAAAATTTAAATGTTAATACAGTATTATTACCCGTAGGCAGTACAGTGCCCATAATACAATATCATACATGGATTTGTATATCTGTGTGTGTGTGTGTGTGTGTGTGTGTGTGTGTGTGTGTTTGTGGTACTGGGGATTGAACCCAGGGGCATTCTACCTCTGTGCTACACCCCCCAGCCCTGTTTTATTTTTATTTTGTAACAGGGTCTCACTAAAATGTGGAGGGTCTCACTAAGTTACTGAGGCTGGCCTTGAACCTGCGATCCTCCTGTCTCAGCCTCCCAAGTATTGGGATTACAGGCACATGTCACTGTGCCCGGTGGCATGTTGTTTTTGTTGTTTTTTGTCTAAAGACACTTTTTAATTTCCTTTTTGATTTTTCTTGGTGTGTTGGTTGTCCAGGAGCATGTTGCTTATGTTTCACACATCTGGGAGTTTTCTGGTTTTTCTTCTATTGATTTCTAGTTTTATTCCATAGGATTGGAAAAGATACTTGTTATGATTTCATCTTCTTATTTGTTATGATATTTTTGTGACCTAATATATGATCTCTCCTGGAGAATGTTCTGTAAGCACTAGAGAAGAATGTATATTTTCTGCTCTTGGGTGCAGTGTTCTGGATAGGCTGTTCAAGTCCACCGAGTCCTTATTGATTTTCTGTATGGGTGTTATCCATTATTGAAAGTGGGGTATTGAGGTCTCCTATGATTATTGCGTTACTGTGTATTTCTTCCTTCAGTTTTGTCAGTGTTTGCTTTATATATTTAGGTGCGCTGATGTTGGATACATATATATTTATAATAGTTACATCTTACTCTTTGAATTGACCCTTTTATTACTCTACTGAACTTTTTAGTCTCGTTGATGTTTTAGATTTAATGTCTACTTTATCTGACATAAGTGTAACCAACCCCGCTCTTTTTTTGGTTACTATTTGCACAAAATATTTTTATGTACCTCTTTACTTTCACCTTATGTGTACCCTTAAATCGATGTGACCTTAGCCTCCCTCTGTCTTAGTTTTCTCATATGTACAGTGGGAATAATCAAAGAACCCATCTTACTCAGTGCTCAGTAAATATTAGCCGGGGCTGCTATCGTTTCTTACTTACCATTAAATTTTTAAAAAAATTTTTAACTTTGTATTATGAAAAACATTCAGGTTTCCAAAAAAAAGTAGCAAAAGTAGTTCAAAGAATTCCTGCATAGCCATCACCTAACTTCTCCAACTGTTAATATGGTATATAACCATTGTAAAAGTTTTAAGGCCAGGAAATTATTGCTGATACAGTTCTGTTAACTAATGACTGGCCTTATTCAAGTTTTGCCAGCTGTCTTACTGATGTCTGCTTTCTGGTCAGGACCCAGTTGGGGGGACACAGTGCATTTAGTTGTCAACTCTCCTCTGTTTCTTATTTGGGGACAACTCCTCAGTCGTCCCTTGTTTCATGATCTTGCCATTTTTGTCTGCTTTGAGAATGTCCCTCGATTTGGGATCGCCTGGTATTCTCTCATGGTCTCGGCAGGAATAGTCAGAGTGATGTGCGCCCTTCTCAGAGCCTTACTCTGCTGTGCCTTGCTCTGGGTGACGGTCACCTTGGTCACATGGTCAGGTGACATCTATCAGCTCACTCCACTGAAAGGTTACTAGATTTCTTTTTGTGGTTAATGTGGGGGACACTTCGAGGCTATGTAAATACTCTTCCTCATCTGCCTTTCACTCAGTAGTTTAGTATCCAGGAATGATCCTTACAAACCTCAGCAATTATTACTGTAGTATTTGCTAAATGATGGTTTTTCTGTTTCCGTCATTACTCCTACATTCATTGTGGGAGTTCTACTGCAGGAAAGAGGTGTATTTGTCCATTCCTTTACTGACTAATACCAGTAGGGAGTCATGGATGTTTGTTTTATTCTAGGGGTTAGAATCCATTACTACCATTTATTTTATTGCCCAGATTATTCCAGACTTGACTGTTGAGATTTCTTCTTTTTTTTTTTTTTGCGGTACCGGGGATTGAATGCAGAGGCGTTCTACCTCTGCGCTACGCCCCTGGCCCTATTTTTTATGCTTTAGTTTGAAACCGGGTCTCATGAGGTTGCGGAGGGCCTCACTAAGGAGAGAGAGAGAGAGAGAGAGAGAGAGAGAGAGAGAGACAGAGTGAGAGCTGAGGCTGGCCGCGAACCCGGATCCTCCAGTCTCTGCCTCCCAAAGTACTGGGATAACAAGCGTGTGCCACCACGCCCGGCTGGATTTCTTCATTTTTAAAGAGAAGGCTTTCCCCTATTTACCTCCAGTCAAGAGAAAGGGCTGTGTGTGTGTTTCTGGGAAATACTATGTGATGAGACATATTCCATATTTTCTATGGTATTTTTGAATTCACACTACAAGTCTTTCAGCTGGAATGATGAAATCTACAAACTCCTTGCCCAGCCCTGGTGTGTTGCCCGCTGTCCTCGCTAACTCTGTCCACCACTTGGCCAGCATGGGCCCATCCACTTTCCTTCATGGCTTGTGCTGTAACATCTGGAGATGGAGAGAAGCTGCAGATGGGAGAAGGTCCCCTTCTCCCAATGCGTCCCCTGCCTTTTTCTGGTTCTGTTACCCTGATTACAGTGGGAAGAAATACGGCCGGTGCATTTGGATTGGAAACATATCTGCAATCCTGCTGTGATTTCATGTGAAAATTAAAAATACTGAGTCACCAATAATGAGATTAAATGTGTGCTCTTCTCATTAGCTCCTGTCTGCATGTGCTTACCCAGAAGTATCACAGGACCAGAAATAATATCTCTATCTTTATGTGGGGAAGCAGCCGCCCTAATTAAGCATCTCTAAATAATTATAAATGTCCTTTATAGGCCATTAAGTGTAAATCTCTGGAGAACAAAATGTCCCCTTTCCTGATAAATTGCTTTATGTTTGGTGTTTGTTTTTTGTTCTTGAAGGCACAAAAAGAGGAAAGAAAGAAAGATAGCAAGAAAAGGAAGGAAGAAAGTCAGAAAGAAAGGAAAAAGGGAAGGAAGAAGGAAGGAAGGAAGGAAGGAAGGAAGGAAGGAAGGAAGGAAGAAAGGAAGGAAGGAAGGTTGGTTCACTAGGTTTTGCTGTTTTGGCACAGTGGATAGGAGTGGCCAGCCTGTTTTCCCCAGGTCTAAGGAGAAGGCCTTGGGTGGGGCCCATCATTTGTCATTTGCAGCCTCCTGTGCCTCCTTATCTATATCCGCAGAAGGAGAGGAACTCGTAAGCTGCTCGCTGGGAGAAACAGAGACACTTGTAGCCTGTAAGCTTCTGAATCCATGGATGGTAGATGTCTAGACACCAACTGGGCAGGTGGAGCTCAGGGAAGTTCTGGAGTGGCCGTGAGAGTCCAACCTTGAAGCTGGCAGAGGGCGTGGTGGAGGAAAGCTGCTCAGCTCATGGCAGCCAGGAAGCAGGGGCAGGGCAGGGCATGACATACCTTCCTAAGACATACTCCCGTGACCGTGACCCGCTTCCTCCAGCTAGGCCCACCGCCCAGTAGTCCATTCAGTTATCAGTGGGTGAATCCATTGGATGGATTCATTCACTGATGGGGTCAGAACCCTCAGGATCCAGTCATCGCCTAAAAGCCCCACCTCTGTACACGTTTACATCTTAGGATGAAGTCTCAACTAAAACCTTTATAACTTAGAGCAATTTTAAAATATAGAGCAACTATCATTTGGAAGGGGGGAAGGGCATTGAAGAATCAGCCCTATGTCCTTCATTCCTAGATTACCTGAGGAGTATGAAGTGACAGAGGTCACTGCCTGACCTTCTTACAGGCTCGGTGCCATTGGTGGCGGAGTGCTGCCATGCTTGTGCTCCTCTGGGAGCTGGTTCCTGGAGGAGAAACATTCGTGAGGTCTTCAAGGTTCTGGGCAGCATGGACTCCTGCTGGGAGGAGCTGCGGTTAAGAGCAGAGGCAGGGAGAGAAGTCAGCCCAGTGGCTATGGGGAGCCCAGGCCAGGGCCCCATCAGCTGCCCTCCCTGTGCTTCCAGTCTTGTCCCCAACACAAAGCCTGTGTTCCAGCTTCACCGGGTCCCTCGTCCTTCCCTGACAAGTGTCTCAGGTCACTAAGGGGTAAGAGGCCTACACAGCCCATCAGAGATGAACCGGGATGACAGTTCTACCTCCTAGGAAGAATTTTCGTGCCAAGTGGAGATCAAGAAGAGCCCGGATGCAGGGGCAGTCCAAGGTGGAACCCCAGATCTCATCCAGGTCCCTCAGGGAGGGACTACCTGATCTGACCCAGGTCCCTTGGGAAGAGGGCGGCCTCACTGTGCTATACGAGTCCCCTTACCCAGTCTAGATCCAGCCCAAACTTATTTGAAAAGAATCCCCAACCCCATTTTGCTTCTGGTTGAAATCCTCGCATTCTTTTGAGAAGCACGATGGATTTATGGAAAGCTGACACCACTGTCCTGTTAACCACGTGCTCACGGCGGGCGTGGCAGTGACCGCTTTCCGTGTTCCTCAGTTAGATAGAATGGTGTTGACGCAGAGCCACCGTTCTGATCTGGGGCTCCTCCGCTGGTAGCTGAGCTGCGAGTGCTCTCCCTGGACACGTTAGTTCACATTCCCAGAACACCTGCACGGCCTCCACCATCTTCCTTGGAGCCCAGGATTCTCCACGTGACGCCAGGGGGAGCTGACGTGGGCTTCTTAAATCCATGGTCCTCCTCTCATTTGACGCTCAGAGCCACCCGCTGACAGGTAAGGCTTTGTCCTCTCACAAAACACAAGGGACCAGGGCAGGGCAGCCGTCGCCCAGGTCTCAGGGCTGGTGCCTGACCTTGCTCCTGGAACTCTTCGTCTCCTCCTTTTTCCCTCCATCTGTAGCAGAGGTAGGGCGACCACAGGCAGGGGCCCAGAAGAAATGGGGCGTCAGACCATTGGTGGTGGCTCGCCCTTGTTTTGGGGGTGAAGCTCCGTGCCTTCATTCTGCATCTCGTTTTGTTTTAATTCTAATGAACCCTTCTGACGGCTTATTGACGTTCCACTAATCCCAGCTCACCGCTGGCTTAATGTTTTCAGCCGGCATAGAATACTGTTCCTTTGTAAGTTATATTATTTAGCTATTCTTGGGCTTTAGAGTGAATTTGTCTTAGGTGAGTGTAATTAGAAAAGCATATTGAGCTCACAAGGGACAGTTTTTCCTTTCACAGCTGTGCATTAAAACCAAAGCAACATCCGCAGGACTCGAAGTTTTCCATTTATAGCAGGGACTCATTCCTCCAGCAGCCAGAGGCTGTGATCCTCGGGACACCCTGGATATCAATGCTGAAGGTGTTTCTTTCGTTGATTGATTGATTGATTGATTGATTCAGTAAGCATTTGTCGACCTCTTCTGTTGGGCAGTGCGTCAGGCTTCGTGTCAGGCACTGGGGTCCACCATGTCCTGGAGGAGCGTCACGGGAGGGACCTGGCAGGTAGACGGCCAGGAGGCCTGTCTTACAGTGGGCTGTGGCTGTCTGCTGGGGGTTTCAGAGTGGGGCACATGCATGGTTGAATTTTGCCACCAGCTAGCTGTGGAGTAACTTACAAATTCAAGCCACAGTTTCTTTATTGGCCTGTGAGAGGCTTAGAGGGCAGCGGTCAAGGGCGATGTCTTGGGAGCTAGTGCTGGGGTGTACCGCCATGTCCTTGTTCACTGTGTTTTGTGTTTTGGGGGTGATTGTGGTTGGGTTTTATCTGACCCGGCAGTGTCTGACATGAGGTGGGTGTTCCACGAATAGTGGCTCCACTGGTTCCACGAATAGTGGCTCCACTGGCCTGCTGTGAACTGGTGGAAAGACAGAGTGGCATTTGGAGTCAGGCTTTGGTGTGACTGTCAACCCTGGGTGTCTTTAGTGTGGGTGGCAGGGCCAGCAGGTGCCTAGCTAGCACCTTTCTTTCTTGTACATCCCAGGTTTAGAGAGGTGCACGCAGGTGTGGCATGTCTGCTACCTGCTGAGCTGGGGGGGGAGGGCTGGCGTAGCTGTGGGCACGCAGGCTCACCCTCACCTCCCTGTAGCACTGAATGTGCCCACATAGACATGGGCAGAGCTGAAGACCACAGCCACACCCATAGGGTGGGACCCAGGGCTCTGGGCAGCCTGGCAGGGCTGCTGGAGCAGAGAGAGAAGGGTTTGCACCCATGATGTCCATTCTTCCCTCATCCCACCCATCGGGGAAGTTGCCTCATCTCCCCATCTCTAGCACAGACAGGGGTTCTCAAAGTGTGGTCCCTGGACCAGCAGCTTCAGCAACCTGGGATCTTCTTAGAAGTTCTTGGGCTCCACCCAACCTGTGAACTGTAAAAATCAGAAACACTGGCAAGGATTATAGCAATCTATGCTTCAGCACGCTCTCAGGTGACTCTGATGGAAAGCTCCAGCATGGAGCTTCCCCAGAAGTGGACGTGGGGCGAATGTATTGTCGGACAGCGCAGTGGGGAGCGCAGCGTGGATCCCTCAGGCCCCGGGATGGGCAGATGAGGGTGGGGGGACCTGGGTGAGCAACTTCTCTGGCGAAGTCCTTCACATGTGGACAGAGACTGGAGAGCGGGGTTCACTGCATCCTCAGTAAACCTCATTTCCTCACCTGTGAACTCAGGACAATGAGCCCTTTGCTGTAGGATCGAGTCTTAAGCCCCTCAACAAATACACAAAACTGAACCCAGCGCGCTGCAGGTGTTCATCTCACGGTGGTTTCCCTTCCTTATCCTCTTTTCCTATCGGCCTAAGGTATCCTGGAAGTCCACAAAGATGGAAGAGCAGTTTAGAGATGAGAAGAAGAAATTCTAGATGCTGGACTCTGCCTTTTATTATTGTTTTTACTATTTATTTATTTATTTATTTATTTATTTATTTATTTTTGCGGTACCGGGGATTGAACCCAGGGGCGTTCTACCTCCGCGCTACACCCCCGGCCCTATTTTTTATACTTTATTTTGAAACTGGGTCTCACGAAGTTGTGGAGGACCTCACTAAGTAGAGAGAGAGAGAGAGAGAGGCAGGGAGAGAGAGAGAGAGAGACAGGGGAAGAGAGAGAGAGAGAGAGCTGAGGCTGGCCGCGAACCCGGATCCTCCAGTCTCCGCCTCCCAAAGTACTGGGATTACAAGTGTGCGCCACCACGCCCGGCTTTATTTATTTATTTTGACATAGAGATTTATTTAGGAAAGCAGGAAATGTACATTCAAGTGAGATGCGCCAGGACTCAGCCTTCATTGTCGCAGATGGAAGCCACGCGGAGGGCTCGAACAACACTTTCTTGATCTCAGATGCTCGGTGTTCGTCCTGGCTGTGGGGACAGCTGATGTCCCTGGAAGAGACAGGATGGATGGGCTCCCGCTCTTGACCACAGTGTCAGTCAAAAAATAATCATGCCCAGCAGTTATTAGGTTGATTCCGTTGCAGAGATAAGGAACGGAAGCTCAGGGGAGTCGATGTTTACCCAGAGCCACCCAGCCAGAAGGGGCTGAAAGTCCTCTTGCTGGCACAGCACACAGAAAAGTTTCTGTTTAAACAAGGGAGTTTGCAGAAGTGAGAAAGAAGCAAAGGCCACAGGCTAGAAGAGTTATTGAATAACCGAAAAGATCAGCAGAAAATTAAACCAAGAGCAGGTCAGTGCTGGGGGAGCGAGCTGGGTGAGGCGGGAGGCCTTGCAGCTCCGCTGCCCTGTGACCGACGGGTCCCCCTCTGCCATCGGCAAAGGGCCTGGCCCGAGTGATCCTGGCTCTCCACAGGGTCTCAGCTCTTGAGGAAGTACAGAGGAGGAGAAAGAGCAGGGGATGAGGGTCAGAGTCCAGCTAAGATTTTTAAAGACTGTGTGTCCTGGGCTTAGCTCTGTAGTCCTGGCTGAGCCCCAGTTATCACAACTGAAAAAAGGGGTGTTGATATCCATGCTGGCAATCTTGAAGGAGTTTTCACACCTCTGTTGCCCCTTCTCATTACGCACATGGAGCTGTCAGCAGAGGGGAAGAGATGGTGGCTCTTGGCTCCACCCTTTAGGCGAGTCTCAGAGTTCTCCAGGTAGCTGTAGACTCCACAACATATTCAGTGTGACTAGCCCCACTTGATGTTGGTGGGCTCCGGCTCCTGGAAGGTGGACATGAATTTCCATTGATCACCTGTTTGCAGCCCCGATGGTCCCTTAAGAGTTGCCATGGGTAGCATCATATTGCAACGTGCAGATCATATAGTTGTTCGATGAAGAAATCAACAAAGAAGTCAAAGTCGAAATCCCTGATGGCCACCTTGGCCAGTTTTCCAGAAAGTAGTTCTGGTGACTGGGAATTGATGCAGGCCAGTCCACGTACCCTGACCTTCACCATGGTTCTTGGGGGTGCAGCTGGTACCCCCGAGCAGTGCGGAGCAGAGAGCTTCCATTGGCAGACATCCCTAACCTAATTTCCTCACATCAATTAGGGGAGAAGAAATCAAGTGCCTCCCATGGTCTAATGACTAGGATTGAATTTAAATACGGCTGGCATGTTAACTAATCATTGAGCACATTAAATCGTTCTGTGTTTAAGTTTTCTTACCTTTAAAAAGTGGGTAATAATTACATATTTTACTGTTTTTTAAGAAAGCACATAATTCATGGAAGCACTCAGTGTACTGAAAAATCCCTCCCCTGTTTATCTGGTATACTTACAGCTCCCTAGAATAAGGACCTCACTCCCTACTCCAACCTCATGAACAAGGAAGTGTCTTCCTTCTCTGTGAATTAAGCATTCCTGATGCTTGTACGTCTCTTGGACAAAGGCATAATTGCGTCTCAGTTATTTGAGTAAGTGAACGCCATGTCTTCAGGCCTGCTTAACAGACCACGTGGCCCCACACCCTTCAGAGAGGCAGCGTGCAGGGGAAGGAAGCAGATCCATTGTGCTTCCAGACCTGGAGGCCAGATGCCATTAGGGACTTAATGAAGGTGCACAGCCCTGGGGAGGACAGTCGCTAATGAGAGCAGGGCAGCCTGTTATCACAGCTTGACACCGGATGGGGTCCGTCCATCGCTCCACCGCTCTGCAATGGACTGGGAATTCTGAGATGTTGGTGGGAGTCTGTCTCCCCGATCCCTCTCCCACCTGTGGGCCGAGCTCCCTGAGAGGGTCTAATGATGAAATGCTGTGTGCCCTGCCTGTAGGCACATGGTCTAGCCAGGACACAGGGCCAGTCTGAAGCAGTGACTTGTGTCTGGTGGAGGGGAGCACAGGGTGCTTGTGCCCCCAAGGAGGAGCCCCTCTCACCTGGCCCTGAAGGTGGGAACCCTCTGTGCAGTGGATCTGAGGACAGAGCGAGCAGGTGTTGGTGCGTACTGTGTCCTGCTGAGATGGCTTTGCACAGTGCCCTCTGCCCTTTCCTGGTGGGTTGCTTTGACCCTGCCCTGGCTGCTGTCATGTCTGCATTGGGTGCTGCCGACAGGCTGCCTCCCTCTGAGTCCCTGCCCTGGGTGCTGCTTATGAGTTGTCACTTAGTCCTCGCTTAACAGTGTGGGCGGGGCCAAGACCATGCATCTATGCACACACACCCACTGGAGCTCTGGTGAACAGAGATAGATAGATGTAGCCCGTTCCTTTCCCCGATGCCATCTCCTTCCTCTAGAAAGGACAGTTGCTTCTTCTCATCCTCCTGACCCAGAGCCCAACTCACGGTCAGGCCCCACCGTAGGACTGTAGGAGTGGCAGGGGCATGTGTCCCCTGCCCACGGGGCACCAATGGCAGAGAGAACAGAGGAGTGTGGGGAACCAGCACCCCACAGCCCTGCTCTGTGCCGGGCATCGTGGTGAATGCACGTTCCGGGTCATCCTCAGAGCCCCATGACTGCACCCGCATCCCCTTGCTGTCCTGTGATTAACGTCTATTCTGGGGAATGCAGACATACATGAGATGTAATGGTGACAAAGGACTGAGTGACGGTGTCAGGGAGGGTGGAGGGAGAGAGCTTGCTGGTTGGGGCCAGTGGGTGAGGATGTTGTCTTAGACTTGTGGTGTGGAGCAGTGGCCTTGGCGCAGGATTCCCAAGATGCGCAGAGGCAGGAGCCTCAGGTGTGTGTGTGTGTGTGTGTGTGTGTGTGTGTGTGTGCGTGAAAGAGAGAGAGAGAGAGAGAGAGAGAGAGAGAGAGCGTGTGTGTGTGTGTGAGCACGAGGACCTGAGATAGAGGGAGAAAGAGTCTGATCAGGAAGCTCCTTTGCCATCTGGCCCCTTACTGCCTTTATCTTCCTCCCTTCCTTCTCCTTCCCTCCCTCCCTCCTTCCTTCCCTTACTCTCTCCTTCCCTCCCTCCCTTCCTTCTTTCTTTTATTCTTTCTTTCTTTTTTGGTACTGGGGGGGGATTGAACTAAGGGGCATTTTACCTCTGAGCTATGCCCCCAGCCCTTTTTATTTTTTTATTTTGAAACAGGGTCTCACTCAGTTGCTGAGGGTCTCCCTAAATTGCTGAAGCTGGCCTCAAACCTGGGATTCTTCTGTTTCAGTCTCCCAGCTACTGGGATTACAGGCGTGCGCCACTATGCCTGACTGTACCTTTGTTCTTGATTCTCTCTATGATTAGTTCGTTCTGAGAAACTTCCTTTCTCAGTGTCCAATTCTGACTTAGTAATAGCAACATTAGCCAGCACTCAGCACTCCTTCGAATGCCGATCACTCTTCTAGGTGTCTGTCCAGCACCCGTGCTGGTTTGATCCTCCCGATCGCACAGATGAGAAGCTCCTTCACGCTCACATCACATCACTTGCTCAGCGGAAAGGCAGGAAGTGGCAGCTGGGGCCTGGGCCAGGCAGGCTGCTTGCGGGGTCCTTGCTATTAACTAGTTTACTCTTGCTGCTTAAGATGCACTTTATAAAACGTGACAGTCCCCGTGACAAATGCTCGATGGCCAGAGGGCTGAGAAGACCCATGAATAGATGACTGTGAACTCGTGGCTTGTTGCTGAAGATGGCGGGGCCTCTTGTGGGGCCCCTGTGGGGCCGGCTCTGCCTCTTGCTCCTCCTTCCTGCGATGCCATCCATCCCGACCCGGGCACCATCTCTGCGGCCCAGCTTCTCCCTCCCTTGGGACTCGTGCATCACACTGTCTGCATTGCAGTCCTGGGGAACTTCAAACTTCACATGGCCCCAACCAAAGCCTTGGGTCCCCCACATCATGTCCACTCTGTCCCCTTCTCCCTCTCTGAGGTGGTCGCAGCTCATTTTCCTAGTTTCTCCAGTGAGAACTCCGGAGCACACTGGGACACTCCGCCTTCCTCCCTGCTCCGTCCGTTCTCACATCTGCAGAACCCAGCGCTGGTGTTTGCCCCACTCAGACCCGGTCAGACCAGCATTGCTTCGCCTGGACAGTGCTGGTCCCCCAACTTGTCACATCTCTAACCTCATGCTGTGCAACCTGCACCACCCGGCAGAGTGTTCCTTTTTTTTAATTTTAATTTTTTATTTTTGTGGTACTAGGGATTAAACCCAGAGATGTTCTACCTCTGAGCTACACCCTCAGCTCTTTTCATTTATTTATTTATTTATTTATTTATTTATTTATTCTGAAACAGGGTCTCACTAAGTTACCACACAGTGGCCTTGAACCTATGCTCCTGTGTCAGCCTCCCAAGTACTGGGATTACTGGCGTGCACCACTTTGAGAAGGGGTCTGGATCATGCCCTCCCCGTAGAGTCCTCGTAGGCCGTTCATCCCATCGGGAGCAGAAGCTCAGCCCTGTCTGCACCATGCGCGCCGAAGGGGCGGCTGCTCTGCCAGGAGCCTCTCTCCATGCCCCTCCACCCCCCTCAGCTCATCAAGCACAGTCCTGCAGTTTCCTCTGTTTACAGTGTCCCTTCCAGGTGCGTGCCTGGCTGCTGTCCTCGTCTTTCATTCCGTTTTCCACTCAGATGCCCTAGTGTGGGAGGCCCACCCTGCCCAATGGAAAAGCCTTGCCACCATCTTCTGTCCCTGTGACTTGCTTTGTATACTGCCCGGCTCATCACCACCCGACGCTTGCTCGCTTGTCAATTGCCTCTTATTTGTAGAGTGTTAGCGTTCGTGTCAGCAGGCATGTTCCTGTTCTGCATCCCCAGCTCGCCGTGCGGCTTAGTGGATGTGTGCCACCCCAGATGTTCAGTTAGCACAGAGAACTGTAATGCAGAAAGGGTTGCCAGAGGCCGCTGGGCCCACACTTCACAGATGGGGAAGTTGAGGCCAGGGAAGGAGGAGTGACTCTCCTTGGTTCATGGCTAGGCTCCGTGAGCCCTGCAGGGATCCCACCTGCCACTCTGCCTGCTGTGGGTGGCAGGCTTCCCTGGGGTAAGGGTGGCAGTCTCGTCTTCAGGCTTATCTCCAGTGATGTCATGCCGCCCCTTCCTTTATCAGTGGCTTTCAGTGTGCTCAGGGACTAGTAAGTGTGGCAGACACACCTGAGCTGTCATTGCTTACCTGCAGTGGGGACGTGAGCAGTGCACCTGGCCCCAGGGCCTTTGGTTTCTATTCATATGTGTCTCCTGATAGGATGGTGAAAGTTCTGCGCATGTGCAGCTCCTGGCGTGGCATTTGGCACCGGGGGCCACATCATGCGTGCTGATTGTTGGGGTCACTTGTGGCACACCTGCCCGTAGGCGCTCACCCTTGGCAGCTACTTTCTTTGGCACTTTTGCCGTGGGTCCCCAAAGCTTCTCGCCTGGGTCACGCCATAGCGTTTCCTCGGCAGCTGGACATCTGTCACGGAGCTTCTGAAGGTATCGTGTCCTTTCTGCAAGTCAGCACTCTGTTGGGGTGCTCTGTTCTCAAGGACAGTCCCCTCGTGCTGAAGAGAAGCAGTATTCAGAAGGCAGGGAGCATTTCTAATAACTAAATGAGCGCAAGTGAAAAACGTCCTAATTGCTTGTGGCTTATGACAATGTGTTAATGTGAGTAGGATTCTGCTAATTCCTAACAGACCACAATTGCCTGGATTCATGCTGATTAGACTTGGGTCTTAATAAATCGATTAAAGAGTCTCTCCCCACCCCACCCTCCAGCTGTGTACACAGAAAAGGACAAACTGTGCGTTTAGTGCCCAGCCAGGAGCTACATGTGGAGGCACCTTGCGCGGGTCCTCCCCGATGAGACCGGCCCTTCCTCCGGGGTAGCATCAGCCTCTGCTCACAGTCCCGTTCTTCCCCTGGCCTGCTCTTTTCTCTGGGACTCAACATGTATTGCTGGAAAAACAAGACCTTTGGAGTCAGACAGACCTGGCTTTGAACTCTGGGCACTGGGGATTGAACCCAGGGGCTTTTTCCTCTGAGTTACACTCCCAGCCCTATTTTATTTATTTTGAAACAGGTTCTCACTAAGTTATGGAGGGCTTCACTGAGTTGCTGAGGCTGGCCTCGAACCTGTGATCCTCCCGTCTCAGCCTCCCAAGGACTGGGATTACAAGCGTGTACCACCACACGTGACTCATAATCTGCTCTTTAGGTCATAATGCCATTATGGCTTCGTGGTGAGACTTAGAGTCCCCAGAGCACTGATCCCAGTGCCAGGGGCATAGTAGGAGCTGACCAAGGCAAGCTCGTTCTTTCTCTGAGAGTCATGGTGAGGATGCTGATGTTGGGTTGAATTGAACACATGTGTCTTAAGCACCTGCCCTTTGAGACTCTGGCTGTACAGAGCACGACTCCCGTTCTGGTGAACTTTTCTGTGATTGGAGGATCCAAGCCTGTGTTGCATTGGGGTTGTGAGGCAGGAGGGGAAGGTGCCCTGTGTGTGGAATCACATTGGGGCCAGCCAGCCTATTCTCGGGGCCTGAGGCGCCCTGTTGGTGCCAGTGGTACCCTGAAGCCTGAGGACCAAGGAGGAGTTTGCCATGTGGGTAGTAGCGTGGAGAGGTGGGGGGAGCTTTGTAAAGCCAGGCTTAGAAGTGTGGGGAAGAACTCGTGCATTAATAAGATTATAATCTATTCATGTACCAGCCATCGATACAAAGTTAATGTATATGTCATCAACAAACTTAATTCCACATAGCCAAGCATTTATCGAATACTCATACTCGCTCTGTGCCAAGTCCTGTGTTAGCTACAAATAGACATTTGAGAGAACTAACAAAGCTGAAAGCTTACTGTTTCAAAATAATAATGAACTTGAAAATTCCCTAATAGACATAACAAAAAAACAGAGAGAAAAACACAAATTGTCAACATCAGGAATGAAAGAGGGCTGGGCGCAGTGGAGCACACCTGCAATCCCAGTACTTGGGAATCTGAGACAGGAGGATCACAGGTTCGAGGCCAGCCTCAGCAACCTAGCAAGATCCTGTTTCAAAATTAAAAAATAAAAAGGAACGGGAGTTGTAGCTTGGAGGTAGTATGCCCCTGGGTTCAATCCCCAGTACAAAAAAAAAAAAAAATAAGAGGGACATACTATAGATCTTATAGATACAAAGGAGAACATGATTAATAGTTATAAGTCAGCCTGCAAGGAATGCACATTGTGATATGTGTGTGTGTGTGTGTGTGTGTGTGTGTGTGTGTGTTACTAGAGATCAAACCTAGGGCCTTGTACATGCTAGGTAAGTGCTTTACCACTTCATCCCAGCCCATTTTATTTCATTATATTACTTTACTTTATAACACTGGGGATTGAGCCCAGGGGTACTCTACCACTGAGCCATGTCCCCTGCCATGTATTTTTTTTTTTTTTGGAGCCAGGGTCTCACTAAGGTGCCCCGGCTAGCCTCAAACTTGTGATCATCCTGCCTGAGACTCCTGAGAAGTTGAAATTACAGGTATGTAGCACTACACCAGGAACACCCGAAATTCACACATTTTGTATTTTAACTTTTTAGAGATATGAACTCTTTTGTTATTTTTCATGGAATTATTTTTTCCCTTAGTGTGCAGTCTTGTCTTCTCTGCCTATCCCGAGACTGCAAAGGTATCCCCTGGGTCTCCTTCCAGAGCGTTAGTGTTTCTAGTGCATGTCCACAGGTATAACCCATCTTGCAGTGCCAGCATGTGTGGGAGCAGCCCAGGTTTAGTTGTCTCTATACCTTTTTCTAGCTCTTTCGCTATTATTGAAAGGCTAATTTGAGCATTGACTTGCTTTTGCCCTTGGTCAAAAACCAATTACCTGGATCAGTGTGAGTTATTTTTAGAACCTTATTCTCATTCATTGATTTACTGGTCCTAGCCAGTGCAATAGTCCAAAAAAAAAAAAAAGAACTTTTAGAAGGCATAGATGTTAGAAGGGAGACACGGAGACTCTTTATCTGCAGATGTGATTTTGCACGCTGTGTAATCTCCTCAATGTGTAAAACCTCCCAGGAATCTGGAATAAAGAGACTGACAGGTTGGTAAAAGGTGGTCAAAGGGTACAAACATGTAACTCACACAAAAGACACGAAAATGGACTGAGCGTATGAAAAGGCGTTCAGCTTTCGTAACAATGAAAAAATGTAAAATAAAGCTTCTCTGAGGTTTTTAAAATCTGTCCAACTGTCTAAAAAAGTAAAAAATGGCCGGGTGTGGTGGCGCACGCTTGTAATCCCAGTACTTTGGGAGGCGGAGACCGGAGGATCCGGGTTCGCGGCCAGCCTCAGCTCTCTCTCTCTCTCTCTCTCTCTCCCTGTCTCTCTCTCTCTCTCGCTCTACCTAGTGAGGCCCTCCGCAACTTCGTGAGACCTGGTTTCAGAATAAAGTATAAACAAATAGGGCCGGGGGTGTAGCGCGGAGGTAGAACGCCCCTGGGTTCAATCCCCGGTACCGCAAAAAATAAAAAAATAAAATAAAATAAAATAAAATAAATAAAATAAAAAATAAAATAAAATAAATAAAATAAAATGATAAAATAAAATAAAATAATAAATAAAATAAAATAAAAAAAAGTAAAAAATCGGGCAACGTATCCTACTTGCAGGTTTTTTTTTTCTTCTGGAGTGTATCAATGATACAGAATGTGGGTCTCATTGTGCCATGTTGGTACGTGTATATACAGTATTTGATACATTTCGATCCCCAGTACCTCCCCCACCTTCCACTCCTCTCTCGTCCTCACCCCTTCCTCTACCCTACTGGTCTTCCTTCTACTTTCATGACAGCCTCCCCCCCTACCTTTTTTCCCACTACCTTCCACATATGAGAGAAAACATGATTCTTGACTTTCTAAGGCTGGCTTATTTTGCCAACATGATGCTCCATTTTCCTGCAAATGATGCAGTTCATTCTTCTTTATGGCTGTATGTGACTCCATGGTGTATAGGTACCACATTTTCTTTATCTGTTCATCTGTGGATGGACACTTAAGTTGATCCCATAACGTGGATGTTGTGACTTGTGCTATGAGAAGCATGCATATGCACGTGCTTTCAAGACTGAGAAAAGAGATGCTCTCAACTCTTGTTGTTAACATGTGAACTAGTTCAACTTTTCATGGAGAAATTTTCATTGGATCTATTAAAATTGCAAATACATGTACATTTTGACCCAGAACCCCCTACCTTTGGAAATATATCTTTCAGAAATATCTATGTACATATAAAGTGATTTGTGTACATGATGATTCTCATGTTGTTCAGAATGGCAAAATAGCATAAACAACCAAAAAGTCAACATGTAGGGGTCTGTTGAATCTATCGCACATCCCCACAGTGGAATGCCACCGTGTCTACAAATGTTCTACAAAGAATATTCTATAAAGAATGTGCTCTCTGAACTGGTAAGCAAAACCCTTCAGGCTGTCTGAAATGACAGTTACACAGCAAGATGCATACATGGATATTGTATGCTTTTTTTTTTCGGTGAGCTGGCCAGAGGTAGTGGGGAGGAAAGAAGTTTATATCTGTATTATTTTGTATCTGTATAAACACCTGGCAGGTCACTAACAATAATGAATGAAAGTAGTTCCCCACATGAGTTGGGAGCAGAGAGCGGTGTGGACGTGGGGACTGGGTGGGCATGAACCATTTTATATATTAGGTTTAGACGATGTGAATACATTTCCTATGGGGGGGAGCACATCATTTAAGTGTGATGGTGCTACGGCAGAGTAATCAGAATGCCAGAGTGAGGATTTTTCCCAGAGCCCCTGTGAAGGCTTCTCAGAGAGACGACACTTGGACTGAGGACCCCGTAGCCCTCTGCTCTGCTGTGTCCACGGTGTTCAGGGTCATCGGTGCCCTCTGAGTCCATCCTGTCCCTCTCCCAGGCAGGTGGGCCGAGGTCAGGCCTAGCCCTCCAGTCTCTGACTGAAACCCAGACTTTTTGCTTGTTTTTTTTTAACATCCCCAGACACATGTACCTGCCTCCTTGTGGACCTTGTGTCCTGACACCGTCGGCCACCCCAGGCTCCCCTGGGCCTCCCGAATGGGAGCTGTTTTGAGGGTTGCCGTTGCCCAAACCCATCCCTGCATTATCGTGGATGTGCTATTTAATTTGTAGCTACTTGGCATCTTTGAGGCATAATTAAAACTGAAGAAAGACTTTGGCCGAGAGTGCTAATTAACTGGAAAGTGGTGGTATGGCTTTCATTTGTATATTTCACTGACCTTAAATAAACTGTTGGGCTGGTCTCTTGGGGGATGAGCCCCAGCCTCTGGTCCTGAGTGTTTGACTCACTAAGTGGACCACATCTCAGCTATTAATTTTATGTCATATCACAGAAATAGAGCAGAAGGAAATCCATGGTGACAGGTTCAATTGGGGTCTCGAAGCATTAGAAATCTACTTATACTTTTAAATTGGTGAGGATGTGTCTGAGGGTGATTGTTTTTCTCTGGCAATAGCCTCAGTTATATTAGAAATCGTGGAACATTAGATTAATAATGCAGAATGAACAATAACAGCTCATATAAGAGCTGATCAAAATCTCAGGCAATATCTGGTGGGACAGGCAGATTCTGAGCGAGGATATTGAGAGCTAGAGGAACGGCAAGATTTTTCCAAGGTTATGTGAAGTTTTCATTATGGCTGCCGTAACCTCACTCCCTTCTGTCTGCCACAGACCCTGGGACTCCTGAGTCTCCACCTCAAGTCCCTGAAGGTTCCACGTTTGTCCTCAGACGATGTCAACATGGTCTGCATTGTGACTTGGGGGGTCTTTGTTCTATTGTTCACAAATGACTGTGTGCCTTTACAAAACTAACTTTGCTGAGTGTAATTTGCGTTTTATAAAGTGCAGTCTCGTGAGCTGTCATCGGACAAGTTTTGGCAAGTCTATACACCATGTGGTCACCGCCACCATCAAGATGTCGGGCATTTAATGACTGCCCAGATGACCCTGACCCCTCTGCAGTCACTCCTCTCCTGCCCCTAGCAACGCTGATTCTCTTCTTGTCATCAAAGATTGACCTTCCTAGTATCTGGTTTCCATACAGGCATGCAGGGTAGACTCTTTGGGGTCTGGCTTCTCTCTTTAGATTATTCCATGTTGTCATGTGTGTCAGTGATTTGCTCCATTTTTGTTGCATGGTAGTATTTCATTTTATGGGTTTACTGCAATTCGTTTATCCAGTCATCTACCTCTTCCCAGACATTAAATGATTTCCAGTTTGGGGTTAAGTTTCTGCGGACATTTACATACATGTATTTATATGTGTGGATATATATTTTTTCTTTGTAGGAGTTGCTTTGCTGAGTAATAATGTATTAATTGTAGGCTTAAGTTTATAAGGAATTGCTTAGCTGTTTTTCAATTATTATACTATTTTATGTTACTCCAGCAATTCTGAGAGTTCCAGTAGATTTCTTAGGATTTTTAAACACAACCATGTAGCCTGTGAACAAATTTACTTCTTCCTTTTCTACATGCATACCTTTAATTTCTCGATGTATGAATTTGTTATGATCTCAAGTATAATGTTGATGAAAATGGCAGTTATAGATTTGCCTTATTCTGGATTTTTAGGTGTAAAACATTCTGTTCTTTACCATTAAGTATGGTTTTAATGGTAAGTTTTTCATGACTGTATTTTAAAGATTGAGGGCATATTTTTCTATGCCCAGTTAGCTGAGAGGTTTTAAAAAACTCATAAATGGATTTTGAATTTTGTCAGTTGCTTTTTTCTGAAGCTATTGATCATAAGCCTTTTTTTCTTTCTGTTAATAGTTTGTTAATATAGTAAATGACATTGATTGATGTTTAAACCAACCTTGCATTCCTGAGCTAAGACTTACTTGGCCATGACATATGATCCATTTTATATGCTACTGAATTTTATTCAGCAACATTGTGCTAACGATTTTTACATTTAAATTCACAAGTGATATAGTCCTTATGAATAATTTTCTTATAAGTTCTGTTTATAATTTTGACATTTTGTTTTGATATAACGAAGGGGGAAGTTTTCTCCATTCTTCCATTTTCTAAGATGTTTATATTAAATTGGTATTCATCCTAGCACAAACGTTAGATAGAATTCAGTGAGGAAACCATCTGAGCATAGGATTTCTTTTAGGAGGATTTAAAAAAAAATTATGAATCCAGTGTGTTCATCTGACATGAGGCTGAGTTTTCTCTATCTCCCTGATTTCATTTGGGAATGTGTGTCCACTTAGCCTGACTTATTGAGTCCACTGGCACAGAACTGCCCATGCTGTTCCTTTCTTGTCCCCTTACTGTCTGTAGGATCTGTACTGATGCTCACTTTCCTTCCCAGTGTTAATGATTTGTCCTTAACCAACCTGAGAGTTCCATTACCTCATTACCTTTTATGATATTTTCAAAAAGTAGGTTTTAGGTTATTTTTGTCCATCTTTAATTTAAGTATTGTCTAACCCTGCCCTCCTTGGTTTGCTGTTCCTTCCTATGAGGCTCCTGCTTACCAGGCACACAGTCCTTCCTCTTCCCATATCTTCGTGCAACCCAACACACTTATCTATGACATGGAATGCCACAATTTGTTTCAGAGGTGTCTGGCTTTGTTTCTTTTGCTAGACCTGAGTACCTCCAGGGTATCTGTGTCTTCTTATCTTCACTGCTATAGGCTCTGGCACGAAGTAGACACCCATCCAAGAGCAGCAAGTAAAGGGAGGTGTGGATGAGTGGATGCCCTTCTGAGAAGTTTGCATGCATGGCAGGGAGTAGCTCTCTGGTCCAGTCCTGAAGATGCCCCTTCTGGGTGAGCAGGTGGAGCTGATCACCTCACTGCTCCCAGCCTCCTTCAAGACAACAGCACTTTTCCTGTAGAGGTCTTGAGACTATTATAGTCAAATTGCACAGATCACCTAGTGCAAAGATCATTGGGCACTTTGAGGTGCTCAATAAAAGGTATTCTAATGCACTGTTGGTGGGATTGCAAATTAGTGCAACCACTTTGGAAAACAGTGTGGAGGATCCTTAGAAGACTGGGAATGAACCTACCATATGACCCAGCAATACGACTTCTAGGTATCTACCCAAAAGAATGGAAACCAAACTACCAGACTAATGCATGCCTATCTATGTTTATAGCTGCACAATTCACGATTGCCAAACTATGGAACCAGCTAAGATGCCCATCAATAGATGAATGGATTACAAAACTATGGGATATGTACACAATGGAATTTTATGCAGCCATAGAGAAGAACAAAATTACATCATTTGCAGGGAAATGGACGGAATTAGAGAACATTATGCTAAGTGAGATTAGTCAGACACAAAAAGTGAAAAGTTGGATGCTCTCGCTAATATGCGGAAGATAGGGAGAATAGGGCATAGGAGGGACTCCAGACAGAGTTGGAGAAAATCTTAGATGAGTAAAGAAGGCAACCTAACTGAGGGAGATGGGAGGGTAGAAGAGGAAAACACCCTAATGCACAGGATGTACATACACAAACTTGCCAAAGTCAATCACTATTTTGAGCACGAGAAGGAGGGAAAGGGAAGGGAATGGGGATGGGAATTGGGGGAGAGCTAATCGACAGATGTGTGCATGTATACTTCTACCACTCTGAAAACCATCACGATGTATTAATAAAATGCACCAATAAAAAAAGGTAGTCTTTGAAAGACATTTCACTTTAGCTTAACAACAACAACAAAAATCAGTTGTTGCATGCCTAGAAAATACTTTATTTTTAGTTCCTTTCTCATTACTGATTCTTGTAGTAGTCTTCTCTCAAGATAAGGATTGAAAAATACTCTTGGAAGGAAAATCTTCTATCAGAATAGCACTTTGCTTCCCATTACTCTGCTTGGAAAAAAAAAAAAGCTTGAACATCCTGTGTCTTTTGCTGCACCAGCTCACTTTATGGTTTTATTAAAATATTCTAATTTTATCAGGCTGAGGCAGCTTTTTGTTTCTTTTTTTTTCTTTTAATCATTAGTAGGAAAGGCAGCAATGCTCGATTTCACAAAACCTTTTCTATGCTTGATTTTCATAAATTAGATATTTCCCCCATAATTATATATTTTCCTTGGTTCTCTACAGAGAAAAGAAACAGCCAATTCCCAGGAACTAGAAATCTGGAGTCTTTCTTTGTCGTATGGCACTTGACGGTTCTCTCTCTCTGTGCAGTTTCGCTCACTCCCCAGGTGATTTCGCCTACATCGCTCTCTGCAGGTGACTTTTAAGTTTATCTTATAAAACAAAACAAAAAAGCCAGTGTGACATCCTTCGTCACTTCACGGGTTCTGGCTTTTCATGGCCATCCACCACCGGTCCTTTTATTTTCTTGACTGCTGAGCTGGCAATTTGAGGACGGGGGCCACTCACGAGTCAGGGGCCGGTGTATGTTAATGCGCTTGCTATTTCCTGAGCTTTCTGAGATCCGGAGCTGTGCTTTGGGCTAAGGGGAGTGGAAAAAGAATTGGGGGTTTTGGCGAGATCAAAATAGGATCCTTGAACCTTAAAATAAATTCTGTTTCACTAAGCGCTTTGTAAGCAAGGAGAAGACACGGCTCTGTTTGGGCCCTCAAGAAGTAATGTCTCCATGGGTGCAGAGGATCAGTGAAGATGTTTCTGGGAGTGCCCGGAGGCCTGAAGGACACCTAGAAACATCTAGAAACATCTAGGCATGAAGACACCTTAGGTGGGGGGAGGTGAGTTGGAACAAAGCGCTTTAAAAAATGGGACTGAAGCCGGGCATGGTGGCGCACGCTTGTAATCCCAGTACTTGGGAGGCTGAGACCGGAGGATCCGGGTTCGAGGCCAGCCTCAGCTACTTAGTAGGTCCTCCACAACTTAGTGAGACCCTGTTTCAAAATAAAGAATAAAAAATAGGTCTGGGGGTATAGCTCAGAGGTGAAATGTCCCTGGGTTCCATCCCCAGTACCACAAAAAAGGGGGGGGCGTTGAAGGACTCGAACAGACATTTCTGCAAGAAAGACATATGAAAGATAAAAAATACCATGAAAAACTGTTCCAACACCACTAGTCACGAGGGGAATGCAAACCAAAGCCGTGGTGCGACACCACTTCACACTCTTTAGAATGGCTGTCCTCAAAAAACAGAAAACAAGTGTTCATGAGGATGTAGAGAAACGAGAGCCCTTGTGTACTGTTGTTGAGAGTGTAAAATGGTACATACTGCTGCTGTGGAAAGTGAGACTGCGGCAGCTCAAAAAAGTTAACCATCAAATAACCATACGACCCAGGAATTCCACTTTCTCTACACCCCAAAGAACTGAAAGCAGGATCTTGATATTTCCGCACCAATGCTCATAGCCGCAGTCTTCGTAAGAGCCAGAAAGCAGAAGCAGCCCAAGTGTCCACTGACTGAGGAGTGGGTAAACGTGACGTGGTGCGTTCATGCACCTGCATGTCATTCAGTCTTAAAAGGAAGTTCTGACACATGCTGCAACGTGAGTGGACCTCGAGAACATTTTGCTAAGGGAAATAAGCCAGTCACAGAAGGACAAATACTGCGTGATTAATGCAGGTGCAGGAGGTTCCTAGAGTAGTCAGAGCCATAGAGACAGAATGGAAGAAGGTTGCCAGGGGCTGGGGCAAGCGGCAGAGGGAAGGTAGTGTTTAATGGGTCCTGAGGTGCAGTTTGGGAAGATGAAGAAGTTCTGGAAATGGATGGTGGTGATGGGTTACCAATCGTGTGAATGTACTTAAGTGATATAGAACTGTATACTTAAAAATAATAAAATGGTAACTTTTGTTAGGTATATTATCCCACCATAAAAAATGTAATAAATTGGACTACAACTCATTTTTTTTTCCTATCCAGAGCCACGTTACTTTAGGGTATCAGGTAGGGCAGGTTGCTTAGGGAGAAAGGAATTTATCTACCGAGTGACTCCTTGCTCTGCTAGTACGCCTTTTCATCGAATCCTCACTGAAGCCTAGTGAGATTGGTATCAATTATTGTTCCCACTTAACAGTCGAGAAACTGAGGCTAAGAACGACAAAAGGAAGTGCCCGGGGTCTCAGAGCCAGAATGGCAAACCAGGCTTTGCTGGCGTCCACACCTGCTGTCCTCCACCCCGCCCAGGCTACCTGGAGCCTGCCAGCTGCCTTCCCGCTGGGCATCCGGCCCCTCCTTGGCATGCCGTCACTGTGACACTACACACACAGGCTCTTTCCTGTACTTTTAAATAAAACTCCTGTGGCTGCGGCTGTCTTGTCTCCTCGTTGGAGAGAAGTAGGTCAACTGGAGCAGCACCTGCAGGCTAGCTGCATTGTGCCGGGGACACTCCTTGCAACAAGAGCCAGCAGGTGCTGGGGAGGAGGGCAGAGGCAGGAGCCTCCTCCCAGTCCCTTGGAAAGGTGGGGTGCGCTCATGAGCAAGCTCTCGTTCCCGCGCCCTAGCACCGGACCTGCCGCCCTGAGCTCACACACCGTGTCCCCACTCCTGCCTTCGCTGCCACTTCTGGAAAGTGAGCCCGTGAAAAATTAGTGACCAACTAATAGCCAGGCATGGCAGGAGCTTCCTAAGACCCTCTGATGTGACCTCCCTGCCACCGCGGACGTCACTAGGCCTGCATCCTGACGCTCGCCCTCCTTCGATCCCCCTGGCTGCATCCTGTCGGTTTTTGGTTTGTTGCTTATGTTTTTGGCGTCCTGTCTGTGAAAACATTGGCTTATCCAAAGTTATGAAGATTTACTTCTATGTTTTCTTCGAAGAGTTTTTTCTGCAAGTTTTTGATGTAAAGGGCCACATCGTGAATCTTTGACGCCTTGAGAGCCCCGTTAGGTCTCTGTTGCACATCCTTCTTTTTAGGTTAGGATTTACTTCCTTTAAAAATACCCAAAACCTGTTCTTAGCTCCCAGGTCATACAAGAATAGACCATGGCCAGTTTGACCCATGGGCTGTAGTTTCAGGACATTGCTGGGGAAGGCTGCATCCTTGTTGAACTGGGCTGGGATTTCTTGTTGCTATGGTTACTCGGGTGCCCCCCCCCCGCCAGGCTCCAGATTCCTCTAGTGTTGCCTAGTTGTAGGGCTGGGGAGGGGCTGTGAGATGCCCGTGTTGTTTCCATACTGTTTGCCCTCCACCCTCAGCTCTTCCTCCTCCCTGCACACAACACCAGGGGTGGATCTGTCCACACCTCTGCTCTCCCCAGGGGCTTCTAGGTTGGGGGCAGGACCAGGTGGGGTTCCCTGTTGTCCCTGTCCCTCCTTGGTCTCATGTAGGTGCCTTGCACCTGGGTCTTGGCATTCCTGGCCCTGGCACCGCAGCTGCCCATCTCTGCCCACATGATGCTCCCAGCGGCACACTGCCTCTGGCGGCTCAGGGCGCTTCCTTCCCTCCCCCGCTCGAGTAAGGCTTGGCCCTGTGTGTAGTTATCTTGTCCCCGCTCTGCGTGGAGTTACCTTGTCCCCGCTCTTGGCCTGTGCTGGCCTTCCCTCAGTGCCTGAAGATTTCACTGCACAGGGAAGAAGCGTCAGATGGTGGCTGGCTGGAGTGGGCATGGCTGGGGTGTCAGCGCTCGCCCTTCCTGTGGTGGTGACCCACTGCATCGCCATGCCGGTACCACGAAGGGAGGGCGTCTGCTCTGCGGCCCTCCCGCCACCCTTCCTGTGAGCACCTGGGGGAGAGTCTGGGAAGAGCAGGAGCTGCCCTCCAGTCTGGCTCCTGGGCTGTGTGTTGAGTCCTCTCTGTCCTTTGAGCCCCACCCAGCCTTTAGCTGACCCCTTCCCTCTCACTTTGTCCTTGTGCCCTGCTGCTGATAGTACACACACTCTGTTCCTCAGGGAAGGGCCTTGGTGGCCCCCGACTGTGCCTTTCGGTGGGTTCAGGAGTGTGGAGAGCCTGTTGGCTGGTCAGAGCTCACCGGGAGTGGGCTGGTGGGTCCCCATCCACTGGAGTGCGGTCCCCATCATGGAGGCTCGCCCTTCCCCGCCCCCGCCTGTAGTTGGCATTGCTCATTACAATGTTTTCCCCTCTCTAACATGTTATATCCAACCACAGAGTAAGTTTTGGAACTCTTCCACTTGCATGTCCAGGCTGAGGTTGTGTAGACATTGGGTGTAGCCAGGCGTGGTGGCGCACACTTGTAATCCCAGTAATTGGGAGGCTGAGACCAGACGGTCCGGGTTCGCGGCCAGCCTCAGCTACTTAGTGAGGCCCTCCACAACTTAGTGAGACCCTGCTTCAAAAAAAAAAAAAAAGAATAGAAATCGGGCTGGGGGTGTAGCTCGGAGGTAGAATGCCCCTGGGTTCAATCCCCAGTACTGCCAAAAAAATAAAAAATAAAAAAAGACATTGTGTGTCACAGCAAAGATGACTCCAGGCGCCCGGCCTGGTCCTCAGTGGAGCTCCGCAGACCCTTCCTGGAGAGGAGCCTTGGCCAACGCGTAGTGTCAACTTGTTATTGGTTCTGTCTTTGCAGACTCTGGAGGCTATCCTGAACTTCAAGTACTCCGGAGGCCCAGGCCACGCGGAAGGGTACTACCGGAGCCTCTCTCTGGGACTGCACGTGGAGGTCGAGCCGTCCGTGTTCTTCACCAGAGTCAGCACGCTTCCCGCCACCAGGTACCTGCTGTGGCCCAGAGTCTGACAGCGCTGCGTTTGGAGTCCTGGCCTCTGGTTCAGTTTGGCGCAGCCACCCATTGGATTGGCACCTCTGTGTGGGGTGCTCAGCCCCTTTGGGTCTGAGGTCCTTCATGAGGTGTCCTATAGGAACCGCCCCTCCAGGTGCTCATGGGCTGCTGCTGCCGGCAGTTCCTGCGTGGGGCCTCCCAGCATTTCTTTCTGAGCCGAGTGCTTTGTTTCCTGGCCTGGCTGTCCAGCACTGCAGGAGCTCCCGGGCCTGTGCATTGATGGGTCACTTCCGCCCAGGGAGCCCCTCTTGCACACGGCTCTCTCTGGGACTGATTTTAAGGCCTGGTCTTCCTTCAGGGGGAAGGAATTGGATGGTTTTCTACTACTTCAAAGCCAGAAGTGGCCAAGGGTGCTAGGGGTGTTCTTGTTTTAGGTGGTAGAGTGGCAGTTTTTCATCCCCAACTTTGACCTGGGCTGCAGTGGAAGTAGTGGGGCCTGGGAGGCCTGGGTGGAGCCCCATCTGGCTGGAGGCCCTCCGAGCTCAGAGTCCTGCCCTGGGAGCCGGTGCCGGTCACCGCGGAGCTCCACCAGGTTCTCAGGCTCAGCAGTGTCTCTCATGTTTGTGGGGAGGGCGGGCTTCGTCAGTATTATTAATCTTAATAGTTAAGCATCCGTGAGGCCAAATATTTACCTGTCTATCCTTAAACATGAGGCAGGCAGGGAACATCATAGCCTGCCCCCCACCCCAGATTCTACGGTGTAAAATAGAGCTGTGCTGTCCCTGTTAATGTTGACATAAAAATCCATTTAAAATGATACAGCCCCAAATAATAAGTGTGGTTTTGGTTTATAGGAAGGGCTATTTTTCTTCCCAGCCATCGGAGAATGGCTTCGGCGAGAATTAATGGCTTAGCTGGGCCTTTTAGCACCACATTTCATGATCTATCACTTTCCCAGTCCTCAGAGTAATAATCTACGCTGCCAAGGCTTGCCTCTGTTTTGAATTTGTATGAAGCATTGAAGCACTCACCCCGGGGAGGAGGGCGATGTGGCCTGGATGCTGCCAGAGGGCATTAGGGTGCACCAGGTCCTTTCTGTACCCCTGCTCTGCTCCACCACAGACCTGTTGTGTCTTTCCTCCCCACCCCCCCACCCTGCTGCCGTTGCCCATATAAATAATTCTCAGAAGTGGCGCAGATTATTACTGGATTCTTTTTCTCCTCCTATTGATATTTGGCTTCCACGTCATGTCTCCCGTGGTTCCGAATGACAATTTAAGGTGAGAAAAATGCTTCCACGTGGTGGGCTGTGAACAGATTTGGAAGAGCTATTATTAGCTGAAATGCTGGTTGGGTCTTGATCCCCAGCCTGTGGCCCACCCTCTTTTTTTTTTCTTGGCCTATGTGTTATGTGTTTCTGTTCCCTGCTCTTGGGATTGAAATTTGACTTCTAATCTTCCTTTTTCTGTTATCCCTAATCTAATTTGTCACCAAATCTTGAGGATGGAGCCTCTGAAATGTCTCCTGATTGCCCTGTGTGTTTCTCTGTGCATCTTTGCCATGTGGAAAGAGTTGCCCAATTGACTCCTGCCTCTGGTGTTGCTTCTGAGTATCCTTTAAATACTAATACCCCAGTGTGGCTGCCCTTGCACAGACTTCCCCACTGAGCTATCCAAGGCACTCACTCGGGTAAGAGGTGGATAGAGCACAGTCTTGTGCACTAGCCTGATAAAAGCTCATCAGGAAGAATCAGCACCAAATGGAAACTTGATTCTGTGTAAAGGAGTGATGAACCCAAGACACAGTGAATAAGTGAATAAATATAAAGGCTGTCTTCCCCTCACTTCTTAATTTCTTTAAGAGACTATTGACTATTTAAAGAAGAACTAATAACATTTAATTCTGTAGCACATAGCTACAGAGTAAAATATATAACAAAGAGCTAAATGATATATAACAAATAAGTATATAACAAAATATATAACAAAAATATATAACAAAATATATAACAAAAAAGTAATACAAAGAATGGGTAGGAAATACAAGTTCTTATGTGATATGCAAAGTATTACAATATTACATGAAGTTAGAATGCAATACAATAAAGATGCATATTATACAATCTAGAGCAATCATTCGCGGTATGGATAATAAGCTGGAAGGGATAAAATGGAATGTTAAAAATACTTAATCCAGCCAGAAAAGGAGGTATCAAGAAAGGAGCAAGGGACACATAGTCAAGTAGGAAACAAATAGAAATGAGTTAGACTTGCATCTGATACACCAAGAATTACATTAAATGTAAATGGACTAAACACTACGCTTAAAAGTAGAGACTGGCCAGGTGAGGAAGCACACGCATATAAACCCAGTACTTGGGAGGGTGAGATAGAAGGATCACAGGTTCAAGGCTAGTGCATGGTAACTTAGCAAGATACTGTTTCAACAACAACAACAAAGATTAAAAATAAAGGGCTGGGGGTGTAACTCAATGGCAGAAAGCCCTGGGTTCAAGTCCCAATACCACTAAATAAGTAAATAGATAAATAAATAAAAGTGGAGGCTGTCAGACTCTATAAGAAACTAAGATGGCAACTGAGATGCTTTTTATAAGATACATTTTATGTACATAGTGTAAAAGAAAAAAGGTAGGGAAAATATATATCATGCAAACACCAATATTTAGAAAATCAATTGGTTATATTAACATTCAACAAGTGCACTTTTAAGAGAAAAAGAAATAGAACCATTTGTAATGATAGCAGTCCTAAATGTAAATGTATTGAAAAACATAACTTCAAAATAAAATAGAGACACCAAAGGGAGAAATAAAGTTGGATATTGCAACATTTGATAGAACAGTGTTTGATAGAACAAGTAGACAAATATAAAAAAAACCCTCAAACCCAAGGAAATTATATATGTAGCAATCTTAGATAGCTCAATTAAACAGCTCCACCTAATCAATATTTATAGAATAGTAAGTGCTTATATTAGAAAAGTTTAGTAGTTTAAAATCAGTGATACAGCTTCTGTATTAGATAAGAGTAAAATGTACTCAGAACAAGCAACAGCAATAATGAAGAGTGGATATCAATGCAATAGAATAGGAAAAAAATACATAAGATCAGTGAAACCAACAGTTGAGTCTTTGAAAAGATTAATAATAAAATTAATAAATTGTAACTGGGTAATCAGGAAAAATGAGAAAACAAAAATTAATAACATGAATGAAAGAGGCTGCATTATTATAGCTTCTGTGGACATTGAAAAGATAATAAGGGAGCATTCCAATAAATTTGACAACTTAGATGACATGGACAAATGTTTTGAGGGCGACAAAGTACTAAAATTGATTCAAGAAGAAATAGAACACTTGAATAGTCAGATAAGAGTAAAATAATTTAAATTCTTATTTAAAAACTTCCCATGAAGCAAACTTTAGGCCCAGGTGGCTTCACTGTGAAATATATCAAGCTTTTCAGAACAAAATCATACTACCTTTACAGAAACTCTCTCAGAAAGCAAGCAAGGAGGAATCCTTTCTAACTCCTATTTTACAACACCAGCATGGCCTTGCTGTCAAACGTACTCAGAATGAGAAAAGAAAACTTTAGACCAGTGGCCTCATGTATGCAGATGTAAAATGTGAAGACAAAATACCAACCAAGTCCATGTTGGCAGTACATAAAAGAAATAACATGGCATGAACAATTAAGGTCTAACCCAGAAATACAAGTTTTTTTTTTTCATTGAAAATCCAGTCATTGGAATTTACCACATTAGCAAAATAAAGATGAAAATCATTCATATCCTGTCAGTTGCTGAACAAACACCATCTGACAAAACTCAAGTTTCATTTAGCTGGAAACATGACAAGCTAGGTTAGAGGAGAGCTACTCACCTGAGAAAGGCCATGGAGAAGAAACCCATAGTTAATGCTGCACCCTGGGGGAAAGTTTGATCACGGTCCTCCAAGATTGGGAACTGGGCAAGTATGTCTGCTGTTACCACTGTATTTGTTATTGTTCTGGCAGTTCTAACCAGGGAAATAAGAAAAAAAATGAAAGGTGTAAAAACTAGAGATGAAATAAAATCATTGTTATTCACATATCTATCTTTGCCTGGTACACACAATGATGTATAAAAATATCCTAAGAAATCTACCACACCAAATCAGTCGATTTAGGGAGATATCAATCAATATGTAAAAATTAATTGTATTTCTTTGAACTAGCAACTAGTAATTTGAAGATGCAATTTTGAAAATAGTGTATGTAATAGAGTAAAAAACATAAAGCACTTAGGGATAAATGTCTAAAATATGATCTCTACCTAGAAAATGTCAAGACATGACTAGAGAATTTGATGGCCTAAATAATTGGAGAGGCATATCATACTTATCAAGTGGTAGAATCAGTTATTGTTAAGATATCAGTTTTCTCAACATTGATTATAAATTTGTTGCATGCCAATAAAAATCCTTGCAGTATTTTTTAAAGACATTTGCAATGTTTAAATGTTTTTTTTTAAATGGAACAGAACTAAAATAGACAGATTGCTTGAACTAAAAGAACAAAGTTGGAGGACTTAGGCTATATGATTTTAAGACTTAATGTAAAGTTATGCTACTCAAGAGAGTGCTGTTGGTGTAAAGACTGACAGAGAGATCAATGGACCATAATAGATAGTCCAGAAATAAATCTGGTCATGTAATATCAGTTGATTTCAGCAAGATGCACAAACAGTTTCAGGAGGAAAGCAAAGTCTTTTTTCTCCTCAAAGAAAACATAGCTGAATATATTCTTGACTTTGGGGCAAAGATTTTTGATAGAAGATGAATTTCACCAAAATCAAAAACTTCTGCTCATATAAAGGCAAGTTATATTGTAAAACATACTGTAATGTTTGAATAGTTCTCAAATGGCATTCAGTCACCTGAAAAGTGATCCACATCGTTAATCATTAGGGAAATGCAAATTAAAACCCACAATTTGATACAATTCTATACTCAATAGAATGGCTAAAATTAGAAAAACACAACAGGAATCGCTGGCTCCAGGGGGAAACGATTGGAACTCACATACATTGCTTCTTTCAAACACACCCCTCCCTAGTGACCCAGCAACTTCACTTCTCGACATTTACTCAATAGAAATATAACCACGTCCACAAAAAGACTCCTATAAGAACTTTTGTTAACAGCTTTATTCTTAATAGCTCCAAGGTGAAAACAACCCTACATGCCCCATCAGCTGGGGAATGCATTTCCAGTTTGTGGTGTGACCACAGTGGAATGCTGCTCAGAAATAAACAGCTTGTGGTCCATGCGGCAACACCGGGGAGCTCAGAATCATGGTGCCCATCAAAGGTCTCCAGTCACAGAAGAAGACACTCCACGTGGCTCCATTATTCAGATTTCTAGAGCAGGGAACCTCTTCTATGAGAACACTGATCTGAACTGTCTTGACTGTGGGTTACGGTGGGTGGGGCGGGAATTGACCAGGAAGGAGTTAGGGTTACCAGCCACCCAAGAAGGCCCTGAGTCCTGGGCAGACCAGGACAGTTGGTCACCCTAGCAGGAACAGTGTCTTTATGCCTTGACGAAACGTTGTGTATCTTGGAAGGGGTGCAGTTTGAGGGTTGTGGACAAAACTAAGAAGTCACCAATGTGTGCACTTCAGATTTGGGTCTTTCATTTTATTTATTTATTATTTATTATTATTATTATTATTTGCAGTGCTGGGGATTGAACCCAGGGGCATTCTACCTCTGAGCTCCACCCCAAGCCCTATTTTTTATTCTTTATTTTGAAACAGGGTCTCACTAAGTTGCAGAGGGCCTCACTGAGTAGCTGAGTCTGGCTGTGAACCTGGATCCTCTGGTCTCAGCCTCCCAAGTACTCGGATTACAAGCATGTGCCACCATGCCTGGCTTTGGATCTTTCATTTTATATAAATTATACCTTGATTCAAATTTTTGATGTGTGTGTGTGTGTGTGTGTGTGTGTGTGTGTGTGTGTGTGTTTGAATGAAGCACCTAGTTTTTCCTGGGAAGGTCTGGAAAGTCACCAAAGGAATGGAACCATTGTATTAATTCTCACAGAATGTGTAGGATTTCACCACCCAGCCCCTGGCAGAAGGGGGTAGGGCATTCATTGTGTTTCTGATTCCAGATTTTGAGCTCTGTGAAATCTGGAGCTGGGTTGAAGCTCTATTTTCAGAGACCTGTGTAAATTGCCTGGCCTGGACTTCAGCAGAATTAACATGCGTCTTGGGCACTCAGCGTCTGCAGTTTTCCGCAGTGGTTCGACACGGCGTATTAGGAATTCATTGTTTTTCATTTGCTCCCGGTGAAGATTTTCTGTGAGCATCATGGCCTGTTAGAGTTGTATGCATCCCCAGAGAGGGTCTGTTTCAACACATTTGCATTACAGATGAGGCCTGGGGAGGCTGTAGGATTTGCTCAGACTCACACAACTTGATGTGACAGGCCCACATCTAGATACCCTGGCTTCAAGCCCACAGCAGTGTGGACAGCAGAATGACCACACCCCTGTCAGTGTGAACCTAGATGGAGATTCAAGCCAGCTGCAATGCAAACCGAAGCCAGTTGTACGGCAAAAGACCACTCCACTGAGGCACAAACAAAATTATATATTCTACCGTGCAATCAAAATACAAATGGATGCGGATTATTTGTGCCTGGGATTGTCTGTGTGCCTGCCCCTCTCAATTTTTTTAATTGGTAATTTTTACAGTTCAAATAATTCTATGTCCCTATGTGAAGGTATCACTACCAATTTCACTAATGTGTGGGGAGGGAAGAGGGTGGGATCCGGGGGAAATGCTCCAAGCTTTGTGCATGTATGTTTGTATTGCTTTGAAATTCACTATGATATATAATGCAATGTGCCAATAAAAGTATGAAAAATTGATAGTTGTCTAGAAGAGAAAGGGGAAGGAAACAATTTCTTTATTGCAAGGAGTATCTGGGTTTGGGCCACCTTTGCCTGAACCAGGCACCCTGAGACCTGGACTGTGATTGCTCTCAGCTGCTCCAGCCTTCCGGGTAGACTTGTAGCTTTGGAGGCATCTGTCCATCTCTCCCAGCTTCAGCTTCCCCTCCCCCTGCAGGGATCACCTTGGCTCTGCTCCTGTCTTCAGGCTGGTAAGAATCAAATCAAACAGTTTAGTTTTTCTAAATGCCACAGCACAATATAGATGTGAGATGGAATTCTCATTGTTATTATTTTTACCTTCTTCCTCTGGGGTATGCATAGGCCTCAGTTGACTTTATGTAGGAGACCAGATACCTTGGAGATTCGCATTTATACAGAGCTGCCTGGTGATGTTCTTAGGGACTAGATTGGAATGGATTAGTCCACGCTGTCCCTGTCTGAACACTGAGCTTCCCTCTCTCCTGGGGAGCAATTGCTTTCTAGCCTATTACAATAAACGATCCAATCTTAGACATTTCTACTCTGAGCTATGTGGAAAATACACTCCTCTGAGGAGGGCAGAGGGTATAATAAGTATTGCATTATTAATGGAACTCATAGCTCTGGAGACACCATAGCATTTGCCCTTAGTCATTTAGAAAAATTCATCTCCCCGCCCCCATGCAGCAGGGACAGACAACTCAATCCCGTGGGGAGCATGTGTCCCCAGACGTGTAATAAAGTTCATTGTAAGGGACAGTTGTATCATGGTAGATCTTTTAAAAATTGCTCTATTATAAAATTGGTTTCAAATTTAACAAGATTAGACTTTTAGCGAGCACCAGGATTTAGAACCAAACATACCTGTGTCTGCTCTCAGATTTCAATGCTGTGGCTTATTTGCCCCATGGTCTTGAGCCGGGCAGCCGCATTTCTTTAAGCACCATTTTTCTTTCTTCTTGAAATGGAGATAGCATGGATCTTGCAGGGTCAGAAAATTGGATGTTTACAAATTGTGTATGAAGTGTCTAATATGGTACCTGACCCCAAGTGGCTAAGTGAGCACTGGTGGTTGTTATTTTTCTCCTGTGTGTGCGCTTGATGCTGTGTCACATCCTAAGGACAAGGGATGATCCAGTCCTGTAAAGAGACCAGCATGGCACAGCTGGCCTCTCCCTGTGGCAAGGCCGGTGTGCTGGCCTTCCTTCTCACCTTCTCATCTGCTCTCTGAAGGCAAGCACTCTGGCGTGCTGGTGTTACCCCAGTGCCTGGCACCCATGCTCACTGAGTTGTCAATACATATTGCAACCAGGATAGGAACTGTGTGTGGCTGGAACCTTAAAAGAAGAACAACTATATGTGCACCGGATGGTCAGAGCAGGTGCAACGGGAGTGTAGATGATTGAGAACCAGTTCACTTCCCCTGTGGTCAGGATGGCTTGAGCAGGGCAGCAGGTCAGGGCAGGTTGCTGAGGGGAGCACTGACAGGTAGAACCCAACCCGCTGCTGCTACTGTGGTGTACTTGGACTTCCATAGGATCTTCTCTCAAGGCGTAGGGAGGAGAAATGCTTAGCCTGTCCCTGTGTGTGGCTGCGTCATGTCCCCATTCACAGGGGAGCAGGTGTTAGCCTGCAGAAGGCAGCGAGCCCAGGGGTGGAGAGAAGGGGATTTGAAGGTGGACTGACGTGTGTGGGATTCCCAGCTCTGCCATGTTGGGCGAGTCCTGGAATCTATAAGACATGGTGTTCCTCATGGGATTGTTAGGAGGATTGAACCTTGTATATCAAGTGTTGAAAGCAGAGCCGGATACACAGCAAATGTGCCGTCCACCTGTTCTCAGTCTCCATCCATGTGTTTCAGGACATATCTTTTCTTTGTTTTTTTCCATTTAAATAAGTCCCTAAGATTACCGGCACAGGGTAGGGACATAGCAGATGACTCCCCACAGCAGGGCATTCGATTCTGTGGAGGGAAGAAAGGCTTTGGAGTCAGAGGACTTGGACCTGGTTCTTGTCTTGGTCGGGTCTCTGAGTTGCTCTGAGCCCTGCTTATCTTTATCTGAAAATGGTGAAAGATTATATGGAAGCAATATATTTCTCCCCCACTTCTTTTTTCTGAAGGCCAAAGTCATTCAAACTTGTTATCCAAAATGTATGTCTATGCAAGGACGCTGGTAGACAGCAAGTATCTATTGCAAAAGCATCTCACAGAGCCTTCTACTAATAGTTTGATACACATTTCTCCAAGATACTCCTCAAACTTGACGTATATTCTTTGTAGTATATACTACTGTTTTTGAAATAAAAGTGAAATATTCATCTTTTGCAAATTAAAAAAAATTAATTTGTTTTCTTTTACTATCAAGTCATATAGTTCTCCTTATTTGTTTATAAATTAACTGCTCTTGTATAGATTGATACACCAAAATGTTTTGATGACTTCTCTATTTTAGAGATATTTGGATTATTTTTGATTTGGTGCTACTTCAGATAGTTTTGCATGAATGTTCTTGTGCATAAATCTTTGAGCACGCGTGAAGTGTTTTCGTAATATAAATTTGAAGAATTTTTCTTTTACTATATATTAGGGAATTTTTCTTCTCAGTTTACACTCCTGAAAGAGTGTGAGAATGCTAATTTCTCTCCATCATAGACACCATCAAATGTCTCATTCTTTTTTAATGTTTGTAGTCTGGTGGATGTAGAATATTCCATTGTGGTTTAAAATTTTAATGTCTTGAAGCCGGGTGTGGTGGCTCATGCCTGTATTCCTAGTACTTGAGAGGCTGAGACAGTAGGATCACAGGTTTGAAGGCAGCCTCAGCAAGTAGCAAGACTCTCAGCAGCCTAGTGAGACCCTGTTTCAAAATAAAAATAAAATGGGGCTGGAGGTATAGCTTGGAGGGAGAATGCCCCCTGGGTTCAATCCCCATTACCGTACACCCAAAAAATTATTGTCTTGAATTTTAAGTAAGGTCCAACATCTGTCTCTATGCTTCATGGGTGTTCGTCTTCCTTGTGTTCCCTCATGTATAATCTTATTTAAAAGTTTTCATTAATCTTTCTTTATTGATTGTCAGGAACTTTTATGTGCTATATATTTTAACTTTGTCCTAATTTGTCATTAATATTTTAATACAAATTATATTTGTGTTCTAACACAAATAGTCAGATGTGGTGGTGCACACCTGTAATCCTAGTACTTGGGAGGCTGAGACAGGAGGATGGCAGGTTTAAAGACAGCCTCAGCAACTTATAGTGAGGCCCTCCTCAACTTAGTGAAACCCCCGTTTCAAAATAAAAAATAAAATAGGGCTGAGAGTGTAGTCCGGAGGTAGAATGCCCTTGGGTTCAATCCCTAGTACCAACAAAAATAAAAACAAAAAACCCTACAAATACAATTTGTGCTTTCTGGTTGTATTTTTTTTCTTTTTTATGTAGTAAAATTATCATTTTGTTTTTAGTGGCTTTTGGGTTCCATATATTGTTTTGAAAAATGTTCCCAACTCATATTATATAAACATCCTCCTTGATTTTCTGGTAATGTATTTATAATTTTACATTTTTCACTTATATTATTCATCTATCTTTCTTTTATGCTTATATGTGGTATGAGATTGAACACTATTTTTTTTTAGCACAGGGCACTGAACCCAGGGGCATTCTACCTCTGAGCTATACCCCCAGCCCTTTTTATTTTTTATTTTGAAACAGGGTCTCACTAAGTTGCTGAAAGTCTGGCTAAGTTGCTGAGCCTGGCCTCAAAACTGCAATCCTCCTGTTTTAGCCTCCCAAGTACTGGGATTACAGGTGTGTGCCACTTCACCTGGCTGAGAACTAATATTTTTAACCATAAAAATCTAAAAGACAATGTAAAATGCAAAGTATCACACAAATTTAGTTAACTATTAAAATTTATTTAACTATTAAGAATAATGATTTTCAATTCATCATTTGTGGTATAAATAATTAATGCATACAAAAGTTATAAGTAATTTCTAGATTTTAGTGTGTATTTTAATTGCCTATCAGAGATTTCCAGTATGTAGCACAATTACATTTGCCTGTATGTCCATTTCCCTGCAGCCTTATCATCAATTGTATCCTCTCTGCCTCCTTTCCTTCCTTTCCCTCTCTTCCTTTCCCTTCCTTCCTTCCTAGCTACAATATGTTCATAACTGGAAAGATGACAAGAAGATACCCGCCACCCTTCCTCCCTCCATCCCTTCCTCCCTCCTTCCCTCCCATAATAAATATTGTTTGCAGTGTATTCTGTGCTGAGCACTGTCCTAGACACTACACACACAGTAGTGGGTAAAGTTCATGCTCAGAGAGAGTTTATATTTCAGGGGAGAGAGGGGCAATGCACATAAATATGGAGGGTGGTATCAACAGCAAGCAGGATGGTGCCAGGTGATAAGCACTATAAAAAGAGTTGAGCTGCTTGGAGCAAGGGCTCCAAGTGTGGCCGGGTGGTGGTTGTGATAGTCCTGGGTCATAGTGGGTGGAGGTGAGGAAATCCATCAGGTTCTGAGTACTTTGAAAGAATACAACGTGCGTGGAGAATTGTTCTTATGTAGAAGATGCGACATCACAAGGCTTTCGACCCGCGACGCTGGGGCAGTGCAGGTGCCGTGTACTCAGAAGGAAGATTGGAGGAGAAACATGTCTTACAATCTTTTGCTAATTTAACAAGTACCAGGTATAAATACACGTAAAGTGTTTGTCACTACTCGTTTCCTCTTTACGTCGGTGCAGTCACAGAGGTAGTCTTTTCTCCTGGTCTGTGCTCAGTGTGCCTCTGGGCCCCAGCACCTCACGTGGCCATGACTTGACAGTATCAACGTGTTCTCTTAGCAGGAGTGCGGTGTTTGTATGTGGAGGTGACGCTGGGCTGTCTGCCGGCTGACCTTGGCCTCGCGTGCATGTGGGGTTCTGTTGATGCTCTGTGAAGTATTAATGATTTCAGACTTTCCATTTTTTTTTTTTAATGGTAGGTACATTTCTACGGGACAAATCTGTAGAAATTCTCATTCCATCATCTCCTACAACCTGGAAGGAGGTACGGGACTTCTTTCTTCTTCCTGTCCTCAGATGGCTGAAAGGAGAAATGATTTTGGACTCTTTTGTTTTGATTCAGATCCTTGTCATTTTTTCAGGTTATTTTGAAATAATTCTAGATTCATAGGAAGTTGCAAAAAGAAAGATATACAGAGAAATTGTATGCATCTTACACCTAGCCTTCCCTACTGGGATATAACATATTCAGGCCTGTGGCTGGAATATTTAGAAGATAAATATTGAAGGGAATTATTTCAAGTGTCAAATAAGACTCCTTGGTGATATCTTTAAATATGATCAACTTTCCAGTCAATAATTCTTTTTTTTTTCTGTACTGGGGATTGAGCCCAGAGGCATTCTACCTCCAAGCTACTTCCCCAGCCCTATGTTATTCTTTATTTTGAAACAGGGTCTCACTAAGTTGCAGAGGGCTCATTAAGTAGCTGAGGCTGGCCATGAACCTGCAATCCTCCTGTCTTAGTCTCCTAAGTACTGGGATCCAGTCAAGAATTCTGAACATAAGGGTGAAAAGAAATTGACCAACTATAGATGCTAAACAATTTACCTTTCAACACACATTCAATCCCAAACCAAATGTGCTGTACTCAAAGTCAGGCTCTTAAATATAATGTATTTATTAGCAATACTTGTTAAATAGAAGAAGCTTTAAATCTATTCTAAAATCATATTTGATACTGTTTTAATTTATTTATGTTGGTACTGGGGATTGAACCCAGGAGCATTCTACCTCCAAGATACACCCCCAACCCTTCCCTTCCTTCTTTTTTTTAAATATATGTTTCTGATTTTACTTTTAAGCACCATGTATCTATAACGAGGTATCTGATGTAGGCAAGGTGTGATGGGCCGTGAGGTGACTGGCGGCCAAAATGAGTGAGATTGAAGGGCGCTGTCCCCTGGGAGGTATGTGCCGCACTTTCTGTCCCTTCTGTGTGAGTGCACGATGAGGCCACCTGGGCCTTCTTTGGAGATGTGATTCTTGAGACACAGCCAGCAGTGTCTGCATTCTGTCTCAGGTGACCTCCCAAAGAATACTCCAGGGTGAGGCAGCAGCCCCTCCGCCCTCTTCCTTGTGGAAGTTGCAGAGAGAGCCCAGCCAGCCTGTTCCAACCTGGCGGTTGGTGAGAAGAAAGGGCCGGGTTGCCCGGAGGGAAGCCCTCGCTGTGGCCCCCAGCTCCACCCTCTTCTCCCTGGTCAGGATTCTGGTGGCCATTGAGGGTGCCCAATGGCCACACGAGGGGCGCTACCGCTTCTGTGTGGAGACCTGCGGTCCTGAGCGAAGGAGGCTGGAGAGGCTGCTCTCATCCCTAGACCTTTGGGTTGGAAGGGCTCCTACAGCGGAATGTATTTGCTCCACCCATCCCTCACCTGTTGGCTTGTGTCTGCTGAAAGGATGAGCATCTTTTGTTACGTTTCTGGTTATGAACATATTGTAGCTCTGTATAGGCCAGGAGCTGGGGCCTTGCTTACCATGGACAGGGGCAGGTAGATACTCCATTGGGTTGAGGTTGACTCTGTAATTAGCTTGCCCTGGCTCCAGGTTTCAACCAATTGTCACCCCCCCCCAGTATACCACGTCTCAGGGAATAACCTCGCATTTTTTTGCCTCTGCTCACAGGTGTATCTTGAGGGGACCTATTCTATGTCCTACTGATACATATTGCTGAGTTATTAAAATTAGTCATTTTAATTGACCCATATTTTAATAGGTTTTGGCATATTATTAAATGTTATATGTTAATGTTCATTTAAAAACAGTATTAAGCCAGGTATGGTGGCACACGCCTGTAATCCTAGTACTCAGGAGGCTGAGACAGGGATCGCAGGTTGAGGCTAGCCTCAGCAACTTAGACCCTCAGCAATTTAGTAAGATCATCTCAAAATTAAAAAAGGGTGTGTGTGTGGGTGGGGTGTAGCTCAGAGGTAGAACGACCCTAGGTTCAATCCCCAGTACCAAAATAAATAAAACAGTATTAAATATTATTTTAGAATAGATTTAAAGTTTTTTCTATTTAACAAGTATTATACACTACTGAATACATTATATTTGAGAGCCTGATTTATAAGTATCAATTAAGAACAAGTATGGCGCATTTGGTTTGGGGATTGAAAAATAGGTTGTTCAGCATCAATAGTTGGTCAATTTCGTGTCACCCTTATGTTCAGAATTCTTGCATTTTTCATTTCTCAAATTCTATTGGTTTGTTTGTTTAATCATTATAGAGCGTGATTTCCAAATCATGATACATGAAGCACGACTTCAAGTTGTTCTTTGCAAGTACTTATCTTCAAGTGACTGTGGGTTAATTCGCGTTGTCGTTATTTCTAGAAATGAAGAGCCCACTTGGACACAGTCGTGGTCGTATGTTGTCTTTTCAACATTGCTTTTCGCTGCACTACAAGGGCTTCCATATGCTGCAAATGAGTTGTGATCAGATGAGCGCACCGTGCAGACCGGAGTCGGCCCCCGGAGGCACTGTTGCAGAACCATTCTTATACTGCTCATTAGTGTGTTCTCTGCCGTCCTTTTCTCTAACCAGTGGTCCATTATGAACACAAATGAGCCAGTTGAGCAGAGCTTCCGCTGTGTGTTCATCAAAACCGCTGTGGGCCGAGCATGGGTCTGTTGGGAGACAGAGCAGTCACGCCACCAGGTTGGGAGTGTGTTTCTCTGACCAGCAGCTCCCAGGTGCTCCTGATTACTGTACACTCAGGGTGTACAGCTTCATTAAAATATAACTTGCACACCCTGTAGGTCACCCACTCGAATGTCGGATTGAGTGTTTGAGTATATTCACAGGGTTTTTCAGCCATCCCCACAATCTAATTGTAGAACTTTTTTCATCATCTCAAAAGAAACACTGGCCCCATTAGTAATTGTTTCCTGTCCCCAACCCCTCCCCTGACCTTTGGCAGCCATACCTGTATAATTCTATTTCTGGACTCTCTTCTGCTCCAAAGAACTATGTACCTATTTTTTTTAAACAATACCATACTGTCTTGGTTAGTACATTTTTATAATAAGTCTTAAAATTGAGTAGAGCCCTCCACCTTTTTCCTTTTACTTTTAATTGCTTTGTCAATTCTAGTTCTTTTGTATTTCTGTATAAATCTTCAGATAAGGTTGTCTAGATTTATTAAAATATCCTTCTAGGATTTTGATTAGAACTGTTTTAAATCTATAGATTAATTTGGGAAGAATTCATAAGTATATTGTGCTTTCCAATCTATAAACATTGCATATATCTATTTATTTAGGTCTTTGATTTCACTCATCAGCGTTTATATTTTTCAGCAGACAGAGGTGTTTTTATTAGTTGAGTTTTTTAAATCACAAATGGAATTTAACTTTTGTCAAATGCTTTTTCTCTATCAAATTTTTTTGATGATTATTGATCCCATATTCATGAAGGCTATTTGTGTTTTTTTTTTGTCTAGTTTTGGTATTTTGCTGGTCTCACAAAATGTTTTTGGAAGTGTTCCTTCTACTTCTGTGTTCTGGAAGAAATTGCATATAATTATTTCCTTTTGAATGGGTGGTAGAATTCATCAGGAAAGAATCTGGACCTGTAGACTTCCTTTTCAGAGGTTTTTAAAAACAATATGCTCATTTAGATATAGGACTTTACAGGTTACTTATTTTTTCTGGGAAGGGTTTTGGTGGTTTGTGACTTTTAAGAACTTGGCCCATTTCCCGTGAGATTTCTTTGTAGTGTTTCCTCATTGTTCTAGTGGCTTTGGCAGCCGAAGTGGCCTTCCCTCTTTTATTCATGATACTGGTCATTTCTGTCACCTCTTTCCCCCCTCTGTTATTACAGCTAGAGGTTTGTCAATGCATTGCTCTCTTTAGAGAATAATCTTTTAATTTATCAATTATCTCTATTTTTCTGTTTTCTTTTTCATTGATTCCTGCTCTTTTTTTTCTTTATTTAATACTTTCATTGGTATATTCTAGTCTCACATCCTAATGTAGCTCATAGTGATAGTGACATACATGCACACAGCACTTGGTGGGCTTTCCCCCGCTTCCTCTACACTTCCCCCCTTCCCCATACAGGATATTGAGATTAACATTGCTATTCTCACATATATACATAATGTCAATGGAAGGGATTCCTTCATTGATTCTCCCCCCCACCTTCCCCTAGACTACCTCCATGGTTCACTGGAGTTTCTCCTCCATTATCTGAAGTCCTTCTGATATCCCAATTACTCCCTAGGTTCCGCATATGAGAGAAAACATATGACCCTTCACTTTCTGTGACTGGCTAATCTCACTTAACATAATGTTCTCCAGGTCTATCCATCTTCCTGCAAATGACAATTTTGTTCTTCTTGATGGCTGAGTAGAATTCCATTGTGTGTATATCCTATATTTTGTAATCCATTCATCTGTTGATGGATTCAACTTAGGTTGGTTCCATAATTTGGCTATTGTGAATTGTGCTACTATAAACAGGGATATGCATATATTACTACAATATTCTGCTATCACCTCTTCTTTTCAATATAGTACTAGAGATTGTTGCCAGAGCAATAAGGCAAGAGAAGGATGTCAAAGGAATTCAAATAGGAAAAGAAAAACTGAAATTATCTCTGTTTGCAAGTGACATGATCCTATATTTAGAAGACCCAAAAACTTAACCAAAAGACTTCTAGAGCTGATTAACAAATTCAGCAAAGTAGCAGGATACAAAAATCTATCTAAAAAAATCAATAGTTTTTCATATGTCAACAATGAATCCACTGAAAAAGAAATCCAGAAAATAATTCCATTCACAATAACCTCAAAAACAATAAAATATCTAGGAATAAATCTAACCAAGAAGATAAAAGACCTCTACAATGACAATTATAAAACACTAAAGAAAGAAATTGAAGAAAATCTTAGAAGATGGAAAGACCACCATGCTCTTGGATAGGCAGAATAAATACCAAAATGGCCATTCTACCAAAAGTAATCTACAGAGTCAATGCAATCCTATCAAAATACCAATGTCATTCTTCTCAGACCTAGTAAAATAAGTCCTGAATTTCATATGGAGAAACAAAAGACCCAGAATAGCCAAAGCAATTCTCAGTAATACGAACCATGAAGGATGCATCACAATTCCTGACTTCAAATTATACTACAGAGCTATAGTAATAAAAACAGCTTGGTACTGGCATAAAAACAGACATATAAACCAATTGGAACATAATAGAAGATACAGAAACAAATCCACATACTTATAGCCAATTGATTTTTGACAAAGGTGCCAAACACATATGTTGGAGAAAAGACAACCTTTTCAACAAATGGTGTGAGAAAACTGTCCGTTTGTAGGAAAATGGAATTAAATCCCTACCTCTCAAGTTGACCCTGCACAAGAGTCAACTTGAGATGGATCAAAGACCTGGAAATTAGAGACTTTCAAGTTACTAGAGGAGGGCATAGGTCCAACACTCTGACATAGAGGCACAGATAGAAACTTTCTCAATATGACCCCCAAAGCACAGGAAATGAAGATAAGAATTCATAAATGGGATGGCATTAAACTAAAAAGTTTCTGCTCATCAAAGGAAACTGTCAAGAGTCTAAAGAAGGAGCCTACACAATGGGAGAAGATCTTTGCCAGCTATTCCTCTGATAGAGGACTAATATCTAGACTATATAAAGTATTTAAAAGACTTAACACTCAAAAGATAACCCAATCAAGAAATGGGCTATTGAACTAAATAGACATTTCACAAAAGAAGAAATACAAACGGCCAATAAATACATGAAAAAAAATGTTCAACATCATTAGCAATCAGGGAGATGCAAATCAAAACTATACTGAGATTCCATCTAACCCCAATCAGAATGGCAATCATCAAAAAGTCAAACAACAATAAATTCTGGCAAGGATGTGGGGAAATAGGAACTCTTCTGCACTGTTGGTGGAATTGCAATTTAGCGCAGCTACTATGAAGATTCCTCAGAAAATTGGGAATGGATCCACCATCTGATTCCTGCTCTTGTTTCCTTCTTCTGCTTGCATTGAATGTTTGCTCTTTTTCTAGTTTGCTTAGAACCTTGTTTATTTGAAACCTTTTGTTCTCTTTTAATGAATAATTTAATGCTATGAATCTTTCTATAAACACTGCTTTAGGCCTATCCCACTGATTTCGGAGTACTGTTCTTTATTCTTATTCACTTCAAAATATTTTCAAATTTCTATTGTGTCTTCCTTCCTCTTTGACCAGTGGGATATTTTGAGGTGTGTTGATTAATTTCCAAATATTTGGAATGTTTCAATATCCTCCTGCCATTGATTTCTAGGCTAATCATGTTTTGTTTTGGAACATACTATGTATGCTAGGAGAACATACTTTGTATGTTATCTAATCTCTTACATTTTTCAGGGTTTTTTTAATGGCCTACAACATGACCTGCCTGGCGAGCGTTGCTGTGCAGTTTAGAAGTATGTGTGTTCTGTAGTTGTTGGGTGCTGTGTTTTTGAAGTGTCAATCAGATGCATGCAATTGATGCCTTTATTTCTCCTACATCCTTGCTGGTTTTATGTCTGTTTGTTCTGTCAATTACCAAGAGAAGAACATTGAAGCCTCCAACTAGGATTGTGGTTTTGTCCATTAATCCTCTCAGCTCTGTCTTCCTTATTATTTTGGAGCTCTAGAGTGAAATGCATACACAGTAAGAATTATTGTGTATCCCTGGTGAATTAGTGCCTTTACCTAGCGTCCCTTTTCATTACTGCCAATTTCCCCTGCACTGACATGTGCTCTGTGTTCTACTTTTGCTTTTAATCATCCTTTATCTTTCAAATAACTCACTAGCATGTTATCTTTAGCCAGATACTTATCATTTCTGTGGTCTTCTTCCCTTGCATTCCAAGCTTCCTTGCAGGATTGCTCGCCCTCCCTTCTGAAGGACTTTCTTAGCGAGGTCCCGCTGCTGACGAACTTGCTCACCTTTCCTTCACTTTCTTGCACCTTCATTCCTGAAGCATGTCTTTACGGGATGGAGACATCTTTCTGGGTGATAGTTCTGTGCTTCTTTCCACGCTTAAAAACATTTTGCTTTGTTTGCCCTCCTGTTTTCTGATGAGAAACCTTCACACTTTTTAAAACTGCTCTTTCCATTGTATAAATTACAGCGTTTGCCTTAGCAGCTTTCTGGATCATTTCTTTTCTTTTTAGTTATCTGCAGTTTGATTATGATGTTTCTAGGCAAGGGTTTCTTTATATTTACATTATTTGGGGTTTGATGAGCTTGCTAAATCTGTTTGTGTCTTTTGCAAATTTGGGAGGTTTTCAGCCATTATTTCTTCAAAGGCTACATGTTGATTTTTCTTCTTGTTTCTGAATTTCCTATGACACAGTTTTCAGAGGTTTGTTGTTGCTGTCCCATAGGGCTATTTCCCCCTCTGTTGTTTCTATTGGATGATTTATTAATTTATCTCCAAATTTACTGATTTATTTCCTTTGTGGTCCAGAAACATACTTTGATTTCTGTTCTTTTCTAGTTATTATCGAGTTGCTTTTCTTTTCTCCATCTAGAATATGGTTCTTTGTAAGTGTGGCACAAACACTTGAGAAGCGAGAATATTCCGCCACACTGGGGTGGAGGAATCTCTGAGTGTCAATCAGAGCCAGGTGTTGTCTATTTTATATCCATTCTGATCCACATCCACTTGTCTTCTCAATTACTGAAATGATTTACCATCTGGTCAATTTTTCCATTTAGTGTTTTCTAAAGTTTATCTTTGGTTTTGCTTCATACCTTTCCTTTCTTTGCTGAGACTTTGTCTTTGTTTCAGGTGTCTGCTTTTACTTCTTGAACTCTTCCATTCTCTGTGAAACAGTCGTCTTGGGTTCTTGTCTGTTGGTTTCCTTTCCCTTGGGAGTTGATGTGTTGAGTTGTTTTCGACGGCATTCTGGATATTTGAGTCTATAGTGTTGTGAGACTTGAGACTTTGGGGTCTTGCTTGAATCCTGTGGAGAATGTTGATTTAAAAAAAAACAGGTATTCCACTGATTTTCTTCCTCCCTCCCTTTCTTCTGGCACAGCGTCGAGTGCCTCTTGTGGGCCTTGCTGCTGTTCCAGAGAGCTGTTCCATGCGTGATGCTCTCTGGATCTGCTCCACCTGCCTGCCACCCAGCATTCATCCACGGAGCTCATTCTCAAGCCCACGGTACGCTGGTCAGGGTCTGATTTCCTACGCTGCACTCCATGGTGAGGCCAGGAGTTCATGCCTAGCTTCTTCAGACTGTTCGCTTGATCTCTCTCCTGTCCCAAGTCCCCCTGATATGTCCCAGGGGCCCCCTTCTTGGTGTGCCTGCTACAAAGCCAGGTTTTGAGTTCCCCTTCTGTGTGTTTCATGTGGGTCTGCTTGGCCAGAGACAAGGAGAGGAAAAGCAAAGCAGATGGGAGCTGGTACCACGGCATGGGACCTTGGTACCTGGGCTGCACCTGTGCCAGGTACCTGTGCACCCCCGACAGCCATCATGGTGCTGTGTCTGTCTTGTCTATGGGTGGGCTGAGAAAATGGAGGGAAAGGAAGGGAAAGGCACTGAATTTCCTACTTTTTCTCTCTACTTCATACACCCTTCCCCACTGGTTGGAACAGCAACAGAGGCTACCGAGGCTCTTTCTGCCATCCCCTGTACACACGTCTGAGCCCCCAGGGCATACCTCTGAGCCCCCGTTCACACATCCATGCTCCTGGCACACACCTCTGAGCTCCTAGTGCACACCTCCAAGCTCCCGGTGCACACCTCCGAACTCCCTGTGCGCACTTCTGAGCTCCCTGTACACAGTCTGAGCTCCCAGGGCATACCTCTGAGCCCCCTGTTCACACATCCAAGCTCCCGGTGCACACCTCCGAGCTCCTTGTGCACACTTCTGAGCTCCCTGTGCACACTTCTGAGCTCCCTGTACACACGTCTGAGCTCCCAGGGCATACCTCTGAGCCCCCTGTTCACAATCCAAGCTCCCGGTGCACACCTCTGAGCTCCTGGTGCACACCTCTGAGCTCCCTGTGCACACTTCTGAGCTCCCTGTGCACACTTCTGAGCTCCTGGCTGCTGTTTGGTTCAGGCCAGGGCACTGGAGGGCAACAGAATTCACGCCCCATTCAGAAGTTCAGCGTCTGGTTTCCTACTGCACTTCGTCTTCTGTGGCTTCCAGCCCCAAGCACTCTAGCTAGGATTTGTAGATGAAAGCCAGTTGCAGGCAGTAGGAGAGACGGGGGATTGTGCTTACTCTACCTCTTTTCCAGAATTGGAACTCATCATCTTTTTTCCACATAAACCAATTCCTGTCACTCATCTGTTTAAAACTCTCAAAATAGCTTCCCATTGTGCTTAGAATAAAATCAATATTTTCCTACGACCTTTCCTCCGTCATTAATCTCCTGCCACTCTCGTCTTTGGGCGTTCTGTTCTGCAATCACACCGGGCCTTTGCATTTTTGCATTCGTTGCTCATCCTCTCTGGGAGGCTCTCCTCCAAGACCTTCACAGGATTGCTTTCTTGTCCATTGAGTCTTAAATAAAATGTCATTTCTTCAAGGAGGCCTTCTCTCAGCCTCGGATCTGAAGGTGTTTTGAAATCCCCGTTGATGTTTTCAGGAGATGCACTAAATTTTTAAAAACTATTTGTATCACACAAGTCTTGTGCCCTGCTGTATATCACAGCCTACTTTTTCCACCAGCTGTTGCCATGGCAACCGGATTTATGCAGGTGTAACCTGAGAGCACTTTACCTCAGTGGTGCGGAACATCTCTTGCTTTCTGGAATATTCCAAATGCTGTAGGACTAGATGACCACGGGTCCCTGTTCTGCACAGTGTATGTGTGATGTGTGAGAACCGACGTCCCCCTACCCCCAACACACACCAGGGGAAAGTTGGACCATTGAGGGCAAGAGTTGGTGGAGAAGTTATGCCATCTTCTGTGACCCAGGTGCATAGTTCTGAAGTGCAGTCCCCACACGCCTCAGAGGGACCCGTGTGGGGGACCCAGTACCAGCTCAGGTAGGCACAGGGCAGGGCTCTGTGGTGTTCTGGCATCTCTGCCTCGCTGTACACACCTGCCCTGCTCCTGGCCTCTCTTCCCTGAGCGCCGGCCCCCTGTGAATCCGTTTCTCAGGCTCTGCTTTCTAGGGGCATCCAGGCTAAGACAACAGTCTAAGTGACTTTAAAAATACTTTTTGTAAAAACATTTCAACTATAACAAACAAAGAAGAGTCACGGGGGGGGGGTCATTCTATCCACGATGTGAATTTGTCAAATTTTAACAATTTGCTTTATGTATTTCCTTCTTATTTTTAATTTAAAGAGAAAAATATACTGTGGAACTCTATATATTCGTCCCTATAACCATTTCTCTTCCTTACTTGCCAGGACTGACTTATTATTCTAAATTTGATGTTTATTAACAAGATAGAGTATTTTAAGATATTGTAAAATTCGATATGAGTATCTACTGTCTGATGTGAGCTGCCACTTAGTTTTCCGGCATCCTAACACAAGTTGGATCTGTGCTGAGGAGACGGTCCTTTTCCATTCGTGTTCACCTCTGCAGGGGCTTCAATCCTATAACTACCCCATTGGACCTACTCTTTAGTTGATGTAAACTTAGTTAAAAGCAGCTCTTTGCTTTTATAAACTTTTTTCTTTTGTGGTGCTGGGCATTGAACCCAGGGGCATTCTACCTCCAAGCAGCACCGCAGCCCTATTTTATTTTTTATTTGGGAACAGAGTCTCTCTAAGTTGCTGCGAGTCTCACTAAGTTGCTGAGGCTGTCATTGAACCTGCGATCCCTGTCTCAGCCTCTCAAGTCCTGGGATTTTAGTGGTGTGCCACCACACCTGGCTATAAACATTTTTTAATATGTCCTTCTGCTGTGCTCTGAGTCGATTCAAGATGTATGAGAGTCCAGTAGAATAGTGGAAGGGGATTAGGGGAGGAAGCTAGGGAGGGGGAAGAGGAGAAATGATGAAGGGAACAGTCCATATAATGCTATGTCTATATATGAAGGTATCACAAGCAATCTCACTAACACGTATGGGGGGGAGTAGGGTGGGCAGTACTGTGCACACACTTGTTTGTATCACTTTCAATCTCACTATGATGTATAATTACAGTGCACCAATAAAAGTCTATAAAAAAGACATATGCCTAGAAGTGAACTCATTAGGTCAAAGATTCACCAGCTGCTTGGCTGAGCATTCCTGATTCTCTTTCTGAAAGGAGTTTACTAATCTATACTCCCACTGGCTGTGAGTGAGAATTCCTGCATTTGCAGTTGATGTACATCGCGGCCAACCCTTGGTATAGGAATGCTTTTTAAATATTTCTACTAGGTTGAGAGGGAAATATTATCATTTCTTTGGCCACTAGTTGCATCAAGCCTCTGTTCCTGTGTATTGATCATTGCATTTCCTCTAGTTTCAATAGTCAATTTCTGTCCTTTGCTTGATTTTCTATTGAAGCCTTTCCTATTGATTTATAGGCATTTTCTATAAACTCAGCATTCCAATCCTTCAGTTTAATGTAGTGCAAACACCTTTCACAAGTAGCTTGTTTTTGCTTTGGTTTACTAATGTTTTCTGTTATACCATAATGTAGCCAAACATTTTCCCTTTTCTTTTATATTTTGCGTATCTTCTAACTCATTGAGAAATCTTTCTATCTTCCAACATCATAAGCTATTTATCTATATTTTTGAAAGTTTTGAAGTGTTGCTTTTATATTTAGGTAGATATTCAACCACTGGGATTCATTTTGCCATGGTGTGAGGTAGGGGTCTCACTTTCTGTGTGTCCAGCACTCTATTGTATCTTCCTGTTAGCCAGCATTGCCATCTCTGTTATACCTCCAGTTCCCTCGTTGTCATGGGTCTGCTTCTGAGTGTCCTTCACTCAGGTATTTATCTACCACTGCCCAAGCCCCTCCATCTTCATTTACAGCCTTGTAATTATTCTTAATATCTAGTGGGTCAATTCCCTTCCACAAATCTTCATCATCATTGTTTTGCATGGTCCTTTGCTTCTACATATAAACTTTAGAAAAGCATGTGTGGTTGTACCCAAAACAAAACTGCATCAGGACATTTTTTTAATCAAGTTGCATTGAATTTATGTAAATTTGGAAAATAGTGACTTAGTTAAAAATATTGTATTCCCACCCATCGTTGAACATAATACCTCTCTGTACTTACTTGTCGTCTTTACTGTTGCTCCATAAAACTTTATGACAGTTTATGTAAATGTCTCGCACACATTTTGTTGCCTTTATTCCTTCATGCATTGTGGACTGCATTGCTCTTGTAAATTTATTTTCTTAAAATTTTTACCTTGTATAGAAATGTTATTGAGTTTGTGCATCTTAACCCTTTACTCAACAACCTTTTAAAACCATTTTTTCTTATTTTACAAAACAATCAGACTAAAATTTTTATTGTTTTGACTCTTCCGCACTCTGACCTCCACCAAAGTGGAATTTGCATGAAATCAGAGACCCTCTTTCTTGTTCACTTCCATATCCCAGGTGCTTAGCACACATACAAGGGACTCAATAAATGTATGTTAGGTGAATTAATTAATAAAATTCTCAATTCTGGGCAGAGAAAATAATGCATCTCTAATGGTCCTGAGGTCGTTTCACACGCGCCGCTCTTTCTGCTAGAATGTGCTTTGCCGGCAGCCTGATCCCACTTACCCAGCTAGACCTCACGCTCCTAAAATGACCGAGCCCCTCCACGCACTTGGACCTTTGCTTCCTCCCTCCCCAGAGCCGGGTAACTGGATCTGCCCTTCAAAGCCTTGCTTCAGTCTCAGTTTTTTCAGGAAACTTTCTCAGACTTTCCTATTCCTTAGGAAGATGGAGCCAGAAAACCAAACCAAAAAGCAAACAAGAGTTAAGAGTAAACTCTGTACTCAAACAGAGCAGTTTACAAAAACCATCCACGGTGCTGTGGAAAGATACCCGGAGTAAATGATATTACAGTGGGCACAAAATGCGACTGCAGTCTGGGAAAGGGAATTAATTTATGAGCAGTAGATAGAAAACAAAGCCCCACCAATACATCATCATGTCAACAATTAGAAGGAATGGAAACACCAGATCCAGACGCCCCCACACTCAGTGAGTCAGAGAAACAATGAGGACCGAGCTGTGTTGTGTTTGGATATTTCTCCTTCCTGCCAGCTTCCTACGTGCCCTGTGCCCGCAGTGGAAACAACATATATCGGAGCCTTTTATTCCAGGCTTTAAGAATCACTTCAGTTTCCCCCCTCTGATAAATGTTTTACAAGTGCCCGTTTCTGATGAAAGATTTTGCTGCGATTAAAGATTTCATGAAGTTATGACAAAGGCAGAATAGATCTTCGTTCTTGGAAGCTCATTTTCCTGTGAGCCTGGCGAAGAGGCCCCTGGTAGGCAGATGTCAGAACTAATGAGCTCTGGGGAAGGCACCCCCACCCAGGGACCCCAGCATCCGCCCCCGCCAGCCTGTCATCTGAAAATGGCAGCGCCGCATGGACGCCGCACTTCGTACCAGAAACCTCCGTCCCTCGAGAGGTCGCACGTGCACGTCCCGAGAAACTGGTGTTTCACAGATGCCCGGTGGCCTTTTGACAGTGTCTGTGTTCGTGTATCTGAGTGTGTGTGAGCCCTGGACGTGTTGCTGTGCCCTTTTGTGCCACAGTTCCCTTCTCTAGGGACAGCAAAGGACAGGTGTGACCTTGGAAGCCAGGTCCCCAGCTGCTGTCAAGTGGAAGGTCACTGAGTCCTAAGTCTGCAGCCTTGGACGCCGCCCCGGCGTGTCTGTTCTCTCCTGAGTCTCCCCTTGTTCAGGGTGAGCCTGGTGGCGATGGTCACATACTAGGTGTGTCAGGATGTAGCCACAAAGTGCCGTCGCCTGGGCGCACAGTGGGGTCGCTTCTTTTGGCTTTCCTAATGCAGCAAGGCCTTGCTTCCCGCTTGGTGAATGCATTGGAGAATTCAACCGCCCTTTGGAAGGTCATGTTTCGAAGCTGCACTAAGCCAGAAATGACCCAGAGCGCAGACCTTTGAGTCTGTCTCTCCCTTAAGGAAGACCATTTTCACTGCTCCTCCGGGAAGGACACGCCTCTCCTCTTCTGGCATCTTCTCCATCTGCTTGGGGCATGGACATGCCCATGCTGTTTAGATCAGCACCCATTTATCGATAACCTGTCCTGTGCTAGCTGTGATATGCGGTATTTGGAATATTGTGTTAGGCAAGCATTCCACTGTAATGGAGACCTAACAAATAGTGACTAACACAAATAAAGCCTGTGTCGTTGGCCTCTTGAAATATTCCACCCAAGTAGCTAATGAGTCTAGAGGGCAGACGTGGTGTGGGGCTTCCCAGCTGCTCCAGGGCCACTAGTTTTCAGGCTCCTCTGGTCCCTGCAGCCTGCAGTTTGGTCTTCTTCTTTGATGGTCACTGAGCTTTCAGCAGTGATTTATTTCTAGGGAGGAAGAGAAGGAGAGAGGCTGAACACGTCTTCTCTGGGGGCCTCATCTTTTTTTTTTTTTTGCGGTACCAGGGATTGAGGCCAGGGGCATTCTATCTTCAGGTTATACCCCCAGCCCTATTTTTTTATTCTTTATTTTGAAACAGGGTCTCACTAAGTAGCTGAGGACCTCACTAAGTAGCTGAGGCTGGCTGCGAACCCGGATCCTCCAGTCTCAGCCTCCCAAGTACTGGGATTGCAAGCGTGCGCCACCACGCCCTGCTAGGCCTCATCTTTTGTTGGGTGGGAAGTCTCTGAAGTGTCTTCCTGGCTGGAGCTTGGCCACATGGGCTGCCCCTTCCTGCGGGGAGCAGTGGAACATGGGGATTTAGCTTTCCTGCTCTGCAGCAATCCAAGGAGTGGAGGTTTCACACGGGTGGCAAGCTGACCTACAGTCTCTGCCACAGCTACAAAGAGTGAGGTGGAGACCCGGGGATGTGTGGACAAGCAGTTGTGGCCTGGCTTCTCATGCCCCCATGCTCATGCCCCCTTGGCGGTACCTGGTAGCTGAAGGGCTCCTCAGCCAGATGTGGCCTTTATTGAGTGACACTGTCTGCCATGGGTTCAGGTCAGCTTATGAGCCAGCTGTTCCAGTCCTTGCCCTGTGCCCAGGCATGGAGAATCCAGTCATGTCCCAAGGTTTGTACCACTTGGTTTGTATGGAGCATGGCTCAGTTGTATGATGCATCCCCAGGACCAAGGAGGACCAGATGCCCTAACTCAATTTAGATTTCTCAGCAGTCCTCTGTGTACAGGGGCACCTGGCATTTTGCTAAGTCACAGGTCCGCACATCCCCACCTAGTAGGTGTTCGTCCCCTTTGGCTGGGGGAGGATTCTGAACAGTCTTTTTCTTTCCCCACAGCACACGGCAGTGCCACCTACTCCTGGACGTCTTCAATTCCACGGAGCACGAGTTGACGGTCAGCGCCAGAAGCAACGAAGAGCTGATCCTGCATGCCGGCGAGTGCCAGCGGTAAGTGTGCCGCAGGACAGCGAGGGGGTGAGAGCTGTCAGGAGTGCGTCAGGGCCTGGGCACGTGCCTGGGGCAGGCGTCACCACGGCCCTCCCCCCTTCAAGGAGCTGTGCCTCTGAGCCCAACCTGTGTTCTAGGGTCACACACCTATGGATGGAATAGCATTTTAAAATTTTAATTGCAAAATACTTCAAACATATGAAATATAAACATAAGTATTTTGCTATATTTGCTCCAGATCTCTCTCTCTCTCTCTCTCTCTCTCTCTCTCTCTCTCTCTCAAGGAAATAAAAAAATAAAAAATACCTGACATTATTAGTCAACAGGAAAATGCAAATCCAAACCACAATGAGAGACCACTCACTGCACATCAGTCAAATGGTTTGAAATAGAAAAGACAACACTGAATGTTGGTGAGTGTGTGGCGCAACCGGAACTCTCGGGCCTGGTTGGCAGGAATATAAAATGGTGCTGCTGCTATGAGGAATATCCTGGCCATTTTTTCACAAAAGTAAACACACTTCCCCTTTGCCCAGTGATTTCAACCCTATTTTTTTTTTTTTACTTCAGAAAAACCAAAACATATGGTTTCAAAAAGAGCTGTCCAAGAGTGTTTCTAAGCCCCAAATTAGAAAGAGCCCTTGGTGTTCCTGATAGAAGAAGGGAAAAATAATTGGTGATGTTTTCCTGCAAATGGCACAGTACCCCACAACACAAATGAGCACATTACCCATATGCAGCAGTGTGGGCGAACCCCAGCAGCATTATGGGGAGTGAAAGAAATCTGACCTCAAGGAGTCTACTGTGTGATTGCATGATTCCCTCCGTGGGAAGCCTTGGGTGCCTGTGGGAGGATGGGATGGTGTACAACCTGCACAGGCAGAGACGATTTTCTGGGTGGTGGTCGGGTAGTAACTGGAGGGGGTTTGCTTACACAAGTGCATACACTTGTTAAAACTCAGCACACATTTACTTGAGATTCGTACATTTCCCTGTCTGTCAATTTTCCATGAAAAGAAAAAAGCTGCAAACAAATATTGAGCTCTAGTTAATGAAACACACACTGAAGGATTTGGGGTTGGTGCAAGACATCAGAATAGTCTTCAAAGTGCGTAATAAATGGAATGGGCGAGCGGAAGATGGGCAGAGAGCGGGGCAGAGGGACAGATGGGGTGGTAAGACACATGGCGATAGCACAGTGCGTTGTTAACAGTAGCGTTTCCCAGGGGCATGCGGGGTGTTCACTGTAACATTCTTTAACTTTAACTTTAAATTTTTTCATAAGAAAATGTTGAGAAAAATAAGCAAAAGAAAATGAGATGAACCCTTCTCTTCTGTTCCCCTATGCCATCTTCCTTTCTCCTCCCTTCTGCTCAGGGCGACTCTGATCTTGGAGGCGATGGTATCATGCACATTCATATTTTACTGCTTTTATTATATGTATGTGTTTCTACACCCAAACATTATTTTGAGAGGTTTTTTTTTAATGACGTAAGTGGTTCTCTATCACATATGCCCTTCGGAAACTTAAAATAAGCATTATACTTTGGAGCTAAAAATAAACCTGATTTTTTCATTTGACTGCTATTAATATTTCATTGCGTAAATATGCCACCTTATTCATTTCTATGCTAATGCACTCTCTATGAGGTGGCTTTCAGGATATTCATATTTAATGTGATTGTTAATGACATATATGAATGTCAAATGAGGCCCCAAAGCCCTAGGGCAGGACCAGTTTGGGTGACAATTGGAAGCTGGGGACCCAATGGCTTGGGAGGCCTTATGACCTTTCTTTGAGAGGCGCAAGGAAATTCTCCAGGATTGCTTTGGTCTTTTCGCGTGACCAGGACTCGCCACGTGGGTGGGGTGGGCGCGGCCCCTGTGTTCTCACGGGTATGTGTCTTGGGGCTGGGATGGATGCGGCATCTCAGGCTCCTAAGAAGAAGGACAAGAGTCTTCCGTGGGCACCACTGCTGCCCAGTGCTCTTCTCTTTAATTGTGTGGGGAATTTTCTGCTCTCTGCCCTGTCTCTTTGTCTGGCTATTTTGAGGAAGCCCAAGATCCCAGAGAACATAAATCCAGTGATCTTATGACACCAACACAAAACACTTTTAAAAAGTTATAAATCGCTAGCTTGTTCCGCGGAGTGAGCTTGAATCATTCTTGGCATTAGGAGCCTGGACGATGTTAACGAGCCCCGTTGCACAGAGTCACAATTTGGCTTTAGGCCTCAGGCTTCTTCTTTATTAAACTTTTTGCTTAACTTCTCATTTCTAAAGACTCAGAACTCACATATTCTTTTCTTCATTCATAAAATATTCATTCAATAAATATTGATACTTCGAGATCTTGCTGTGTGATAAGCCCTGGGTCAGGCTCCAGGAGTGCAAGAGGAATAAATAAGGACCCTCCCAGCTGGGAGCGACAGACACGCAGTGTGACTGGCAGTGTCCAGCCCAGCCGGGAGCCCCGCAGAGCTGCCCAACAAAGGCATCTGACTATCCTGGTTGGGAGTAGCAGGCACGCCAGAGGCTGTCATTGCGTCTGTCTGGGAAGTTGTTCTTGGGACTGTCTCCAGAGCCCCCATGACTCAGGATGCCCCCTGAATTAGAAATACCAGCTGGGCACGGTGGCATGTATCTTAATCCCAGTACCCCAGAGGCTGAAACAAGAGGATCACAGGTTCAAGACTAGCCTCAGCAATTTAGCAAGACCCTCAGCAACTTAGGGAGACCCTGTTTCAAAGTAAAACTATAAAATGGGTTGGCGGTGTAGCTCAGAGGGTGTACCTAAAATAAAATAAAATGCCACTCTTGCCATTTTATTTCTTAAAGATTATATGTATGTATGTATGTATGTATTTTGTGGTACTGGGAATTGAACCCAGAGGCATTCTGCCTCTGAGCTACACCCCCAGCCTGATCTTTGAACCTGCGATCCTCCTGTCTCAGCCTCATTACAGGCCTGCACCACCACCCCTAGCTTAATTTTGAAACAGGGTCTTGCTAAATTGCTGAGGCCGGTTTCAAACCTGCAATCTTCCTATCTCAGCCTCCCAATTATAGGCAGGCACCACCACAAGCCCAGTTTTTACAAATATCTTTTTAATCTGTGAATTTGGAGTATAACATTGTAGCAAATAGCTGTAGAAAGCACTCTTCCCGCCTTCCTACAATCTTCTCTAAAAGGTCCCCAGTTCTTGGGAGGCTGAGACCAGAGGATCTGGGTTTGTGGCCAGCCTCAGCTACTTAGTGAGGCCTCCGCAACTTAGTGAGACCCTGTTTCAAAATAAAGAATAGAAGATAGGGCCGGGGGTGTAGCTCGGAGGTAGAATGCCCCTGGGTTCAATCCCGGGTACTGCCAAAAAAAAAAAAAAAAAGAAAAGAAAAAGAAAGGTCCTGTGGGAACCAGGGACTCGTCTCTCAGTCTGTGAGTCTCTGGGTCACGCTCTGTAAGCGAGGCCGGTTAGTTTTGTGCCACCTAGTCTGTAGGGATGCTGTCTGTCTCCTGGGCCCACCCAGCGCTCATGATGCTGGATGCTTCCGGGTGCCATTCAAGGTCTGGCTTTCCCATGCTTAGCCTCTCCCGTGTTCACAGCTGTTCTCCACGGTATGCACTCTAGGCCCATCTTTCCCTGGACAAGAAGACAGGACTTGCCGCAGCCGTGCGGTTGCGTAGCACTGGACCGTCACTGCTAACCCCCGGCCGGCCATGCAGCTCTTGCAGGAGTTAGCGGCAGGAGCTTGGGCGGTGTCCCTCAGCACTGGGCAGGGACAGCAGAAGGCTCTCCTGAGTGAAGAGCAGCACAAACTTTCTTAAGAAACATACCGTGTCGCCAGCAGCAAGTGTACTGGAAAATTAAGATATGATAATTGTTTTTTTTTTGCTTAATTATCAAACCATTAAAATTAAATTTCACAATAACCCTCATTTATGCATAAATCTCTTTATAATTTATGGTAATAGATGTTATCTCATTACATGCTTCAAGATGCTACACTGTTCCGCCCTCCCTCGCTGCAGAGGCACTGGGTTCTCTTGCGGGGACCTGGCGTTGAAGCCACAGGTGATAGTTATGGCTGGGAGGGCCCAACGGATCCACCCTGTCATCTGTTTGGCCGTGCACCCACATGGATCAGAGAGCAGTGTTGGTGCGGGGGCCTGGGAGCAGTCCCATGGGTAATCTGCACTTGGGTACCCTAAAACCTCTCCCTTCGGAGGTTGTGGCTATGGTTCCTGTGCCGTCCTGTTTCCTGGGGCTTTGGCCATTATGTCGCACACTTCTGTTCATCCCAGCCTAGAGTGACCCCAACTCACCTAGCTGGCTCCACCCCTAACTATCCCCAACTCTCTTTCTCCTTTGGTTCCTTCAGACACTCCAAAGAACCTTGCAGATCATCAAAGCGAGACCTAATCATGTGGATCCTGGTTTTATTCATGGTAGTTATTTAAATGTTATCTACGAGTTTAGCATTTCTCAGTCCCACCCCCGGCCTGGGTGTTCCCTTCTGCAATCTTTCTGAGTTACAGATGATTTTTGGGGGGCGTGCATTCTATGTACCCAGTTTTTCAATCTGAACGGAAAAACAGAAGAGTCCTCCAGAGACTTAGCTTCTAGAAAAACGAGGGGAAACTGTCTTGATGTGATCTTGCCCCTTTGGCAGAGGCGCTGGTTCTGTTAGCAGGTCCCTGCAGAGATACATCCTAGGGCTGAGACTCCCTTGTCCAGAGTGCTCTCTGCTACCCCAGGCTGCCTCCCTGCGAATTAGCAGCTTCTAAGGTTTTCTAGAAACCAAATGACTCTTGAGTCAATGTGAGCCTCCTCATGACCAGTAGGCAGAGTGCAGAAGTGTCAGCGTTCAACCCTGAGAAGCAATGGGACTGGGAGACTCAGCATGGGGACTGGGAGACTCAGCATGGGGACTGGGAGACTCAGCATCGGGACTGGGAGACTCAGCAATGAGTCTTGGAGACTCAGCAATGGGACTGGGAGACTCAGCAACGGGACCGGGAGACTCAGCATCAGGACTGGGAGACTCAGCATGGGGACCGGGAGACTCAGGGTTTTGGAAGGGGCAGTGGTGTGCTAGTTCAGATGGCAGGAGAAATTCTTTTCTTTTTGTGAGCACAAAAAAGTTTCCATACAGTGTGCGGCTTGTGGCCCCTCAGGAATCCCAGCTGGGTGCTTTTGCTTCTGGGCTTTTCTCTGTTGTTCTCGGGTGGCTTGCCCATGGGGCCATGTCCCTGCCCCTTCTGCTGGAAGTGGCATCTTGCTCTCCTGGAAGCTGTGGGTCTCACGGTGGACTTGGGGTTTCCTACCTTGATTCTTGCTCTTGGAGGGACCAGCAGCTCCCAGACCTGGCTGCATTTTATAATTCCCAGGGGATTTTTAAAAGCGAGTGGTGCCTGTCCCCTGCCTCTGCCAACATGCTGTGATTGGTCGGGTGCAACCTGGGCCTGGGAGATTTAAATCTCCCCTGGCAACTGATACCCTGCCAAGTGCAGAAGCCGCGCCAGGCCGCCAGCGCGTTGAGAGCAGCATTTGTATCTGGGTCATCTGCAGGCATTCCCACCATCTCGATCCTCTGCCCAGCACCCACTGGTGCTCAGGAAAGGTGTGCTTGGCCTGAGAGTTGAGTTAGCAGCACCTTTGCTAGGGGCCAGCGAGGGTAGTTCACCAGGAAGAGACAACAGTACTGGTCCCAGTCTTGTATTGTCTTTAGTGCTTGGATTCCGGTCAGGGGCCACTAGAACTTCCAAGCCCAGGGTTCCCTTGGCCACAGTGCTCCAATGTGCCTGGGAAGCAGAACTCGTTTTCTCCTTCCTAGGAGTCCGATGGCTGAGGCCCATCATCAGATCTCTCGGGTGAGGCGCACCCACCCCCTGCACCGTCAGATGTCTGCCCATCTGTTAGGAAAATGTGCCCGTCTGACCTTGTAGAAGAGGAAAGCCCCCAGGCTGAGCAGAGACGTGAGTGGCAAGGTCAGGTCTGCTGGTTCTCAGTCGTGACCTTGCCCACCCTTCTGCGTCTCGAGTCCAGCTCCTCAGCTGACCAGTGCGGAGTTAGAATCCAGTCACACCTGCTCCGGGGCTGGACGCCTTGGGTAGAAGAGCCCAAGTGGGCAGGCATCACTGACAGTGATGATACACGATGATACACGAGCTCGGCACAGATACACAAGCCACTGTTATGTGTTCTTTTACTTACAAACTCTTAAAAACCTCATTATGGGAATTTTGAATGTGCACAAAAGGTGCCAAGATAGTGTCTTGAACCCCCTTGTTCTTGTCACCCCGTTTCTGCAAGTACCAACTCATGGCCAGTCTTTGCCATCCCTCCCTAGCTACTTCCCCATGCCCTGTATCATTTTGAAGCAAATCCAAGATTGTTTTTTAATCTGTAAACATTTTCATATTTAATGCTGGGGCTCTTTTTTAAAGACCACAGCCCCACATCATGATTTAAAATTAACAATTCCTCATTATCATCAAACATCCAGTCACCGTTTAAACTTCCAGCTGTCTCTGCCATATTTTTTAACATTTGTTTGGATCAGAATTTGAGACATGGACAGGCTTCAGATCCGCTTTTCAATTCGCGGGCTTGCCTTCAGCTCTGTCTCTCTGATGGGCCTTTCGTTGAGGAAAGCCAGCCTGGCAGCCCGGAACTTGGCCAGCCGCGTGCCTGTCATGGTGTTTGTTTGTTCTCTGACTTCTTCCTTTCTTGATTTTTTAAATCCTCATTGAGTTCGTAGTGGGGTCTGGGTGATTGATCATGTTCAGTGATATTTGCCCCAAAGCCACACGGGAGATGCTATTTTTACTATGGGCCTGTAAGCCCCTTGGACCTCTTCTTTGGAGAAGTGTCTATGTGTCTCTAGCGCACTCCTTGACCAGGTTGGTGGCCACCTTCGTGAGTTGTAAGACTTCTTCATACATCCTTGGCACAAGCCCTTTGCAAGACACAGGGTGTGGGAATATATTTCCTCATGTGGGATTTGTCCTTTGATTTTCTCCATGGTAAGCAGAAGTTTCAAACGCCGAAGTCCAATTTATTGGTTATTTTTCCTTTTATAAATTGTGCTTTTGGTGACATATCCAAGGAACCTTCGTGTAATCCAAGGTCAGAGAGATTTCTCCTCTGTTTTCTTCTACACATTTTGTAGTTTTAAAGCTTATGTTTAGCTCTGTGATCCCTCCAGAGCTAGTGACTTTGGGGTGTGGAGAGAGGAAGCAGCTAAGTTTTTCTGTTGCGTGTTGCTAGCCATTTCCTCCAGCGCCAGGTAGAAAAAGAACTGTCCCCTGCACTGAGCCGCCGATGGTCTCCGCTGACCATGGGTAGGGGGCTGCTTTCGGAAGACTTTTATTTTTTGTGGTACCCAGGGGCTTCTACCTCCAAGCTACACCCCCAGCCCTATTTTTTATTCTTTATTTTGAAAACAGGATCTCACTAAGTTGCGGAGGGCCTCACTAAGTAGCTGAGGCTGGCCACGAACCTGCGATCCTCCTGTCTCAGCCTCCCAAGTACTGGGATTACAAGTGTGCGCCACCACACCCAGGCTTGAAGCCCAGCTTGAAGACTTGTTAGAAGAAACAGCAGCTGGCATCACCCTCCACCCTCAAAAGAGAGGACAGAAGGGCATGGCTGGATAGACACTGTTTTTAGTGAGGGATTTGTGGGAGGTTTTTTCTTTAGTGCTGGGAGTGGAAGCCAGGGCCTCACACATGCCAGGCACGCTATCTACCCTGAGCCACGTCCCCAGCCCACTGTGGGCTGTTTTGGAAGAGCATGCCTTTGCCTTGGTCTTCGTCTTTTGGGGTGACCCTGTTTGCACCTGCAGTGTGAATGACCACTTCACCGCTTGCTTCGAGTCCTCCTGGTGGAGCCCTGCTTCTCAAAGCATGGACGCCACACCAGCAGCAGCTCCTTCACCGGGGAGCTTGTGGAATCCTGGCTTCTCCCCACCGGGACCCGACTGCTTCTCTTTCCTCCTTCCTGTCCATTCCCGGGTCCTGCGATGCCTCCTGTGACCGGGTTCCCTAATTCCAAGGCTTTTGCGTATTCTCTCAGTTGACAGGGCCTCATGCTCAAAGGTCACAGCCACAGAGGTGGCCATCAAGTGCAGGGAGGCTGCAGCCATGACCTGCTTCGGTGGCCAAGCAGGCCTGTGCTCCTGCCTGTGCCCCTGACACCCTGCCCTTCCTCTGGGCCTGTGGGTATCCCCGTGGCCCCAGTGTGGGAGACTTCAACCTTGCATAGGCCTGTTCCGCCCAGGAATGGGGTTCGAGTTCCATGGTGGGTTAGAGAAGGGGGAGAGAAGATGAGGTTGGTCATGGAGTCAGCCTGGACCCGCTGGTCCTGGGCTAGGGCTGCAGGGAAGAAGCCATTCTGAGAACGTGCCTCTCCGGGAGACAGCATCTTAAGGAGGCACGCTGTGGTTTGTCAGCAGGGTGTTTATGGCCCAGAAAAACCACTGCATCTTTCTCTGGACTGTGGCTTTCACAACATTCTTCACGTAATGAAAGAAATGTTTGTGTTAAAAACTGGCCGGGCGCACGGATAACGAGGCGGTGTCGTCGGGTGAAGCGCTTGCCTATTAGGACCGTTGGCGGCAAAACCAAAGGGAAATGAGGCCGACAGAATGGAGCCGTTTCATTTGTGTTGGTTCGGAAAGTCTCTGAGAAGTTACATTAACTCAGAAGACCTATGAGCCTCAGGAACCCGCCCAAGATCGACACAGGACAGCCAGCCGTGGCAGAGAGGCGCTTTTGTTGGCTCCCAGAGCTTGACACTTAGTGCCTGTGGCGCTGGAGGAGCGTCCCCCACCTCTGTGCTGACCGTTTGACGACACCTGCATATTGCACCGGCTCCCGTTTCCCAGCCGCCAGCGTTACCAGGAGGCTCGCAGATCTGTCTCGCTACCTCTGTGATCCTTATCGTACTGTCCCTGCGTGCCATCTGAGGAAGCAGGCTTGGTGAAATCAAGGGAGGTGTCCCGATTGACACTGCCCATCCATATCTGCGCCTGTTAAGACACCTACTAAGACACCTATTAACATGCCTACTATGAGCTCTGCCACATTGTTGGTTCCAACTATGAATTGAGTTCTACATCACAGATAAGCCGGGATCCCAGGGCGCCAAGGGGAAGGGCAGCAAGTCACTCTGGGGTGGGAGGTGTCCACCATGATGCGTCTGTCTCCTTCCCTTAGTAAGACTTGCCCGCTCAGCACTGTCTTGTCCATTACCTTGGCTCATCTTCCCGTTTGGGAATGGCTGTGTATATCCACGTGTTCAGAGACGAGTGGGCATATGCACGCACATGAAACAGTGAATGAGATTCTCTGCAGCATGGCGGCTCCAGCTCACGGGGATGATCTGAAGTGCAGTTGCGGCTGGTAGTTCCTGCACCTGAGGAACTGCAGACGGCCATGAGCCCGGGCTCCCGAGGTCGGGTTAGCGTCCTCTCTTCACTGTGTCTGCACGTTGTACAGTAGTGCTCAGCTGGCCCTGCAACCTCTCTGAGCACCAGCATTGACATCTGTACACTGGGGAGGGTGGCGACATCCACTTCGCTGGGCTGGTGAAGACCAGATGATGAGGGGCTCTTATGTTTCTGGCATGGTGCTCATCTAGTAGTTAGTAACCGATCCACGAAGAGTAGTTGCTGCTCTTCCCTTGGAGAACTTGGAGCACTCCTCTGTGCCAGTAGTATGCCGCTCTAAAGTAGAGACCAGGGAAGGCCCTTTAAGAAGAGGACCAGATACCACTTCCCTCCAGGAATGGGGGACTCTGTGAGTATACACAGTTGTCCCGAGTGACACGAGTCTAGGTTGGTCTGGCCACAGAGGCCTGTCAAGTCCTGTTGTCCCCTCTGGCCTTGTCCTCCTACCTGATTTCAGGGTCATGTTGTCAGTCCCTGAGACCCAAGAAGACCAGAGGCAGCCTGGCTATCCCATCCTGGGAAGGACCGTCGGACTCCACAGAGGCAGCCTGTGTCCAGTGCTTGTTAGGGACCAGGGGACACATCCTAAGAAACTGAGCAGGCCGCCATGGGCAAAGGCGGTGTGTTTCTCTGTTTTGCATCAAGTAAGAGCACACGCAAGCACATTGCACACTTTTAAAAGCCAGAAGCAGTGTGTGCTCTGATACCTCTTTCATCTACCATGTCCAGTTCTGTCCCAAAGCAGAAGGAAGACACCGAGAACGAGAGCTGGCCCGACAGCACGTAGCGTTGCAGGGGCCCGAGGGTCTGTTCTTTCCTTCTGGAGAGCCCTGCCCGCCCTTGTCTGCCTCACCACCCCTCGCCCTTCAGGCCTCCTTCCCGCTTCCCCACCTCACCGCTCTCACGGCCACGATGGCACTTTATCCACACCTTCCGCGCATCTTGCGTGGTCGTGTTGTTATTTGCTTAGGTACCTGTCCACTGGAGCCACCGTTGGCAGGGACCCTGTCTTCCTCATCTCTCTACTGGTGCCCAGCACGGGAGGAATGGAATGGAATGATCTAGATCCTTCAGTTTAGGACAGGTCATTCTGCAGGAACAAGTGGCCAGGCATCTCAGTGGCTCGCAGTACTAGCAGCGCTTGTGTCTCGTTCAAGGTGCACACCCCTGGGGGCTGGCCCTGCTGTGCGCTGCTTTCTTTGCACACTTGTGTCCTCTCCGGGACGTGTGGGCTCGTGAGCACAGGGCCTAGCGTGGCTCATGTCACTTCCAGGCATGTCATGTGGATCAAAACAAGTCATAGGGTGTCTGTGGTCAATGGTAGAAGGGCAGAGGACTCTGTAGGATGGGGCGGTGAGTGCTTCGGATGGTCATAGTCTACCCCCCTACTTTGCATTCGGAGGAAAACTACCATGTTTCTTATAGCTTGGTCATCATGTCTGATTTTATGCCCTCTTTGAAGGACGTTTCCCCTTTATTCTATATGAATACATCATGTTCCTCATGTGGACTCTGTTCTCCTGTGCTCCCTGTATTCATTCATAAGACCTAAATGGAATACCTCCTGGGTACTAACAGCATGTCAGGTGTGGTGCTCAATGGTCACACGGGAGAACCTTTGGAACCTGATGCGATGTGCAATCATGCCCAGGTCTGTTCAGCGAGCAGACGAGGCACTCAGTATTTCCACTGTGGTTTGTCGAGCATGTAGGAGACTCCACCTACCATGGCTCGTGCAGAAGAACAGCCCGGGGTCTGCCCTCAACAAGGCCATGTAATAGTGGGGCCAGAAAGGGGCTAAAGTCTTTGGACACCCAGCATGTGCCAGACCTTGTGTTCCCTGCAGCCTAGAAGAACAGGTAGACTTATTTCACAAAGAAAGTGAGACTAAGAAGAAGTTTAAAACAAAAACAACTTGTGCCCAACAGGATATTCTGTTAGAACCCGCTGGGTTCACAGCCCCTACTGCGTGAATGCCCGGCCCTGCAGGAACCAGTGCGTCCTGTGCAGACAGAGGTCAGGGTCCAACGGGGTGACCGGGAAGGAGGCCCAGCCATGCCGGGGGCTCCCGTTCCTCAGATGTAGGAGCAAGCAGGATGCAGAGGTGTCCTGGTTCCGCTGCGGTGCTCCAGTAATCAGGCGAGTTAGCACTTGGGTGCACGCTGTTTGGCATTTGGTCTTCTGCTCGGAGGTTGCGTGGTGTGACCTTGCGCTAGAGGGTGTCCCGCTAAGGGGCCTTCAAGCTGGGGACCTTCTCCTTGCCCCTCACCTCCGGGCAGTGGTCAGGAGGAGGTGCTCCGTCAAGACCGGCCAGGACCATTTTCATGGCTTCATAGAAATGCCCTGCTTAGAAGGTGTTGTTTCTCAAAACCGCTACTAAGGACTAAGGACTTTTCCCTTCAAAAACTCCTTCAAAGGGGCCTCTGGTGTCTTCTAGAAGCTCTGCAGTGTAGCTGTGTGGTGCACCGAGGCCTCAGCCCCTTCTCTTCCTGGGCTGCTGCTTATCGGTGATTAGGTTAAAAGGAATTCTCTTATTTCCAATTAGTCACCCCTCGTGAACATCTCCCGCTCTGCATGGCGCGGGCTGCTCCTCTCCCCGCACCATTCTTCTCTATTGTTGAGAGGCGGCGGCACTGTCCGCGCTCACTCCTGGTGTTGGGGGGCCTCTGGAGCACAGGGCCAAGGTCACGCCTGATGAGTGCTGATACCGCGTCAGTCACGGCTCCCAGGGACGAGGAGGCGAAGCGGCTTTGCCTTGGAAACCTTTGTTCTGATAAATTTTCTGATGATTAAAAATTCAAGAATGCATCATTTTCTGCTAAATGGGACTTGAGGACCACTTGTTAGCCGCAGTGCTGACGCTCCGTGCACTGAAATGCCTCTGGCCCTCCGAGAAGGTGTGGGGGCCTGGGTCTGCACAGAGGGGGCCAGCGGGCAGCTGGGAGCGGGGAGCTGCTGTGGTCCCTGGGGCAGGGGGTGATCTGGAGAAAAGGTGAGGTTTCAAGGATGAATGTGGGGGGATGGATATCTTCGGGAGCAGAACAAAGCCTAGTGTTGCAAGTTATGGAGGGAACATTCCAGAATAAACAAGAGTGTTCTAAGTAGTCAGTTCCTATGGAACGCCATTTCTATTTTTTTTTTCCAGTACTGGGGATTGAACCCAGGGGCATTCTACCCCCGGGCTACACCCCTAGCCCTATTTTTTATTCTTTATTTTGAAACAGGTTCTCACTAAGTTGTGGAAGCCTCACTAAGTAGTTGAGGCTGGCTGCGGACCCGGATCCTCCTGTCTCAGCCTCCCACGTATTGGGATTACAAGCGTGTGCCACCACGCCCAGCTCTATGGAATGCCATTTCTAAATGCCTGAGCACACCAGGCCCTGTGCTGGGGGCCGAAGGGCTGCAGCTGAACAAGCTGCCGTTCTTGTACAGTGGTCAGGAGCAGTGTAGAAGGGAGGCGTGCAGTTTTTCCCTCCCAAGAACCCCCCAGACAAGACCCCTGAGGGTGACCGCGGCCTGGGCAGGTGCAGAGCTGACTCGGCCAGGAGCCGGGCTGCCTGGCTCCCCGGCCCTGCATCCGCGCGCCAGTGCTTGTGTGGGACAGTTAGCTGCTGTTCAGGTGGTTTCCTGGGCGGCTTTCACATGACAGTCTTCTCCATTGCAGGTGTCAACAGCACTGGGGTCAGAGTTCCTGGGTAGAAGCATTTAATGTCTCAGGGAAATTAAAAACCTAGCCCACGTCAGACGCTGTCTTCCTCAGAGTTGCCAAGAGCTCGGAGTTACGTAACCTGGCCACGCTTCTGCCTGTTTCTTAGTGTTTTCTGAAATAATGACCCTTCTGTCATTTTGGAGATGCAGTTCTAAAAATTTGTGATGATTATTCTGAAAAATGCCTCTGAAATCCATTCGCCTTGGGCATCTTAAAGCCAGGAGGGGTCTTTAAAATACCCAAAGCCCAGACCCCCTGCTCCCTCACCTGTAGACTTCTGCCCTCTGGATACACGTGTATTGTTTTAAGCCATTAAGCATGTGGTAATTTTTTATAGCAACAATGGAGAACTAATACCAGGACTAAGAGTGAGCGTGTTTAACCAGCCACAACAGCTCGGAGGGACACTGGGCGAGGCCTGTCCTGCTCCTTCACCTGTGTGCACACCATCCTGGGCCCCTGCTTACTCTCAGCCTCATTTTCTCATTTCCTCCCCCACCTCAGAGCAGCCAATTAGGTTGTAAGAAGCGATGATGGGGGGTAGAAGCACTTTGCAAACCAAGCAGAGTTGTAAAGTATGAGCCCTTATGATGGTAAAGTGCCACCCCATGTTCTGCGCTCCAGGGGCCTTGAAACTTCTGTATCCTGAGTCTGGAAGCCTTCAGGATCAGACTCCTTGTGCTGTCTCTGGTTCTGTATTTGGTTCAGATTCTCCATCTCCAAGAGCTCTCTTCGATAGTAAGTTGTAGGAGCCCGGAGGTGAATACTTGGGGTCCATCTAGATTGCCCACTCCCAGCTCGGCCCAGGGCTCGGCGCGAGCAGCACCGCCCAACCTCATGCCCCCCGACACTCCCTGGGTGCTTCTTTAGCCTTCACGGTGGTGGGTGCCCTTAGCGACCTGCTTTTCACATGTGGATACAAAAGCTTACAGTAGTCAAGCTCTGTGCACGGGATCAGATAGCTGCTGGCAGCGCCAATCCAGGTCCGCTGGCCTCAAAAGCAAAGCTCTTTCTTGTCCCTGGCAGACCTGGGCGCCCATTGTCATCCCTCACATTCACTGTGCCTGGCCTGCATGTTAAGTATTGTGAGGCGAGGTTTAATTTCTCATGCGCTCTTGGTAAATTACAGGCAAGTAGGTTAGAACATCGTGTTCCTGCACCCCGGTGGGGCCCCAGCTCGCCCTGAGGATTGTCACACTAAATCATAACAGTGTGATCGTCTGCTTCGTGCCGAGAGCCATGCTGGGCGGCTGGAAGGAGTGGCCTCGCCCTGACCATGAGGGTCGGATTCATTCCGGGCTCCACAGCTGCCGGCTGGGGTTTAGAGAAGTTAAGCAATGTAGGTTTCTGTAATTCCTTCTTTCTCGTTCCTTCAGCAGTGTGCGTTGAGGCTGCCACCTGTCTACGGCCACCTGTCTTTCTGGAGCTGGGGACTCTAAGTGTACCAGAGCTGGGGCTCTGCTCTATGAGGGTGCCTATGTTCTGGAGGGGTCACGGGGGCCAGCTGCGGCTTGTTAGGTGATAAGAGGTGCTCTGAGGGGGACAGAGCCCTGGAGAGAATCAACTGGGTGCACGGATATGGAAAGCACATGGAGGTTACTGGGCACGAGCAGTAAGGACTGGCTTCGGGAGGACTGACGTGTGGGACCGATACTCTCTCAGGATCAGCTGGTAGGTCTAGAAACGAGGTTTCTGGCCCAGGTCTCTCTGGGTCCAGAGCCTGGCACCTTCTTTCCCTGGGATGTTCCCAATGGTGCCTCAAGAACACGAAGTGCCCCACCCCGTCTTCCTTATCCCTCCATGTTCAGTCTCGGTGTCTGGTTACTATCTACTGCACAATTTCCTTCACGCCAAACTCGGCCCTTTTCTAGAGCAGCCAGCTTCCCAAATGGCTCCCTCTCTATCTCAGCCTCATTTTCTCATTTCCTCCCCCATCTCATAGTGGCTGAGTCGATAGTCTGTCAACAGTTTCCACAGCATCAGGCTCCAGCAAGCTGGACAAGGCTATCCCAGGAACACAGGCCTTTGTTCCTCGTCAAAAAAGGGGCTTGTCCTGATCTGAAATAGCTACTGTAAAACAGTTGCTATGCCTGCGGCATGTGGTAGAGGATGGAGAAGTAGGTCAGGCAGGGGCCCTGTTTTAGGCAGCTTTTCCTTCTCTGTGACCAAAATACCTGACATGATGAACATAGCGGAGGAAAAATTCATTTGGCTCACGGTGTCGGAGGTATGCTCCATAGTCGGTGGACTTCAAGGCAGGCATCATGGCAGCACGGCATGACAGAGGAAAGCTGAGCTCAACTCAATGTCAGCTGGAAGCAGAGAAAGAGATAGGGAGCTACCAGGGACATATATAGTCCCCAAGGCCACACCCCCAGACCTACCTCCTCTAGCCACACCCACCTGCCTAAGTTACCACCCAGTAAATCCATTCAAATGACGAATCCTTCAGTGATTTATGCACTGGTGAGATTAGGATGTTGATTCAATGATTTCACCTCTGAACATCTTTGCATTGGCACTATGTGAGCGTTTCCAGGGGACATTCTGTATTCAAACCACAGTAGACCCTGAGGTGGAGGAGGCCCTGTGCTAGAATGTGCTAGAAACAGAGGGAGACCCACACTCGAGCAACGAGAGTCCACATAGAAGGAAACACATGAAAAGAAGATCAAAGTGCTTTGTGGGGGGTGGCAAACACGCCTACCTGTCAGAAAGGGAAAGGCTCCACACCCCTGCTGCAGGGACCAGAGTGGGTAAGGCTTAGCGCTAGACAGAAAGGGCAGTGCAGAGCCACCTGAGAGCGGAGGAGTCGCCATGATGTCATTCGTGAGTCAGGCCAGGACAGTCACATCTGGCTGGAGATGCACTTGCATGTTGTCACCCGCTCCCTGCATGCTCAGCAGCTGTCTTCCCTCAGCTGAGTCATGGGAGAAGAAGAGGGGGCCATGAGGACCCAGCTTGGACCCTCATGCCAGGTGCGGGGGCATCCCGAGGAGCAGGTGCAGGTCGGGGACCCCAGGAATCATGCACAGACGCTGTGCACTGCAAACCAGCTGCTCTTAGCAAGTGGAAAAGAACTTTCAGTTCTCCTGAAAAAAGGACATTGGCTTATTGGGAGATTTCATCACTTCACTGAATACTAGATGTTATCCTGGACCTCAAAAACAGGACACCTAGAGTCAAGGCGAGTCTGTTTGATAGTCTGTTTCCAGTGGTCCTGGCCCACGCCCCCCCCTTTGTTGTTATTATTTTCCAATCAGTCACTTCTCAATCACTACGGCTCTCAGATGGTTGTGCGCTGCTTTTTTCTGCCCAGCATTGACCTTCCCCCACTCTGGTCTTAGAGCATTTGCAGCAGGGGGGTTGGGGCCTTTCCCTTTCGGCAGGTCGGTATGATTTACTATCCATATCTTTTTCAGATGTTGAACCAGGGAAGAGCACTCATATCAAGCTTTCTCTTGGATCCATCTTACAGGAACCCTTGCAACTATCCAAAGGTTGTCCCGGTGTGCGGGCTGGTTCTGTGTGTCATCCACACCAAGAACCCACGTGCAGGTGATCAGGTTCCTGACTCGGATTCCAAGAACACACAGGATTGACAGGTCTTGTTTGCAGGACCGCCTTTTGTCCCCATAGTTTCTTGGTAGTTATAAGAAATGGGGGATGTGAGACTGGGAGGCAGTCAAGGTGAAGGATGGTCATGCTTCCTCTGGCAGAGGTATGGAAGTCCACCCCTTTTATAAGAGCTAAGGTTTTGGATCCCCACTGTTTATGGTGCTAATAACATAATGAAATAATATAAGTATGCATAAGTATAGAATCCTTATGTTTACAGCATTTATGTGTGTGAAACCACTTTTCCAAATGACATACATGCCAAATTATAAGACAATATATAAACAAAATTAGCAGATTAGCTTGACAGGATGTCTTGGTGCCACTAAGTTGCTAGAATTGTGAACATAATATTGATAGCAACGGAGCTAGTTCTCTGAGTCTTAGAATAGCTGCGTGTGCAGCCAGACGGATCTGTATCCCCAACATTTGTCTTTATTTGAACCAGGGCCAACCCTTCCCTGGCATGCCATGATGTCGTTCATGTGTCAAGTGGCATGAGCGCGTCCCCCTTTGCTCTGCTACTGTTAGCCGGTGACAGGGAAAGCATTAGCCCTGGCAGGAGCAGGACCACAGACACAAAGGCAGACGCAGGTCCCGAGGTTACGTGACAGCTTCTTCTGCCGAGATGGTCTTTAGGTGATTTAGAACGTGCCCGTATTGATTTTTAACAGCTAATTTGTCTGCATGGGCCGCCATCACGAAATACCAGAGACTGGGTGGCTTCGACAACAGAAATTTATTTCTTGCCATCCTGGCGGTGGGATGTCTGACGTGAGGGTGTCGGCGGGTTTTGTGGCCGCTGGCTTGCGGGTGGCTGTCTCCTTGCCTGTCCTCGCATGGCCTTTCCTCCATATGGCCTTTGGGAAGGGAGGACAAGAGCTCCCTGGTGTCTCTTCCATGGAGACACTAATCCATCAGGGAGGCCCCGCCCTCGTGACCTCCTGTAACCATTAGCTCACAAAGGCCCTGTCTCCAAGTACTGTCACATTGGGAGTTAGGGCTATAACACAGGAATACTGGAAGTTACAAAAACCTTTGGTCCATAGCAGCAGCTTTATTGAGGTATACTTGGCACACAATAACATATAAAAATTCGGTACGTTTGGGCCTATGTACACACCCAAGAAACCATCACACAGCCAGGCTGGTGAGCATGACCACCACACCCCAGTCTCCCCTGCCCCGTCATCTCTCCTATCCCAGCCCCGTCCCCAGGTGACCCCCTGTCTGCTTCCTGTGCCTTTAGATTCGCCTGCATTTTCTAGAGTTTTGTACAGGGGACTCCTATGCCGCACACTCTTTTCTATCTGGCTTCTTTCCCCCAGCATCACTCTCTGGAGCTATGTCCACGTTGTTGAATGTGGCCATTGCTTCTTCACCTCTGCTCCAACATTTGTTGTGGTCAGTCATCTCAGCCATCCTAACAGGTGTGTAGTGGCATATCAGTATGGCTTTAATTTGAATTTTCTTTTTTTAATACTTTCATTGGTGCAATGTAATTATATATCATAGTGAGATTCAAAGTGATAGAAACATATATGCACACAGCACTTGGTGTGTTTTCGTCCGTATCCTACCCTGCTCCCCCGGCCTCTCTCCCCGTACACGTTAGTGAGATTGGTAGTGAAACCTTCTTGGATGGACGTAACCTTATTTGAACTATTCCCTTCCTCAAACCTCATTTTTTCCCTCTCTACTCCCTCCCCCAATCCCCTTCCACT
>PVJS01000038.1:0-43677 GCA_004027185.1 Glis glis
GAGACTGGAGGATCCGTGTTCGCGGCCAGCCTCAGCTCGCTCTCTCTCTCTCTCTCTCTCTCTCCCTGTCTCTCTCTCTCTCTCTCTACCTAGTGAGGCCCTTCGCAACTTCGTGAGACCCAGTTTCAAAATAAAGTATAAAAAATAGGGCCGGGGGCGTAGCGCGGAGGTAGAATGACCCTGCGTTCAATCCCCGGTACCGCAAAAAAAAAAAAAATCAGAAATGATCGATATTTAAATATATATGTGTATGTATACACACAAAAAGAATATGAGCCTTTGTTTTAAATATATAAATATATCTTTGTATTTTATGCTCTTGTGTATGCATAACTAACAGATAATACAAAAGCGTTGTCGGTTTTATTATAAACTGAAATGGGATCAAACAGCATTTTCTGCACCATTCCTTCAGCCTTTCATTTTCCCCTTCCTCATTCTACAATACCTTTCCTGTTGGTATTTGTTTCCTAAGGCTGCTGTGACAGATGATCACAAAATTAAGTGACTCAAAATAGCGGACGTTAACTCTCATAGCGCTGAAGACTGGAAGCGCAAAATCATGGTGTCGTCAAGCCCCTTTGGGGGCTCAGGGGAGCAATCCATCCCATTCCTCTTTCCTAGCATTACTGACAGACACTGATCCTTGACATTCCTTGCCTTATAGCAGCATCACTCCAGTCTCCACCTCTGTCGTCATGCAGCCCTTCCCTGAGTCCTCGTGACTCAGTTTCCTCTCCTTATAAGGACACCAGTCAATGGATTCAGGCCCGTGGAATCCAGCACGGCCGCATCTCAACAAATGATATCTGCTAAGATGCTACTTCCAAATAAAGTCACATTCCAAGGGATCCCGGGAGACATAAGTTTTGAGGGGACATCATTCAACAGAATCCACCACCCGTGATCCCAGAGTTTGTTGTACAGAAAACTGCAAGGAAAGAGACTCCAAATTCTAGGCATCTCTTTAAAACATACAAAGGGCTCATTAGGCTCCATTTTGATGATTTCTACTTTGTGCCTGTATTATTCTATTTTTTATTTATACAATGAAATACCTGAAGATGGGCATTTTATAAAGGAAACAGGCTAAGCCGGGCGTGGTGGCGCACGCTTGTAATCCTAGTACTTTGGGAGGCGGAGACCGGAGGATCCGGGTTCGCGGCCAGCCTCAGTTCTCTCTTCTCTCTCTCTCTCTCTCTCCCTGTCTCGCTGTCTCTCTCTCTCTCTCTCCTTAGTGAGGCCCTCCGCAACTTCGTGAGACCCGGTTTCAAAATAAAGTATAAAAAATAGGGCCGGGGGTGTAGCGCGGAGGTAGAACGCCCCTGCGTTCAATCCCTGGTACTGCAAAAAAAAAAAAGGAAACAGGCTTATTTAGCTCACAGATTTGGAGGCTGAAAGTCTATAGTCAGTTAGCCCCATCAGTTCACCCTCTTGTTTGGGCTTCCTTGGTTGGCTCACATCAAGGTGGGGAAGCAGAAAGGAAAATAGCCTTGTGCAGAGTGGGCCAAGATGAGGGGCTCACTTTATAACAGCCCACTCTTGAGAGGACGAACGGTAGTCCTGTGAAAATGACCTGCATGCCTTCTGACAGCGGTATCACAGATGACCTCTTCAAGGTTCCAAGGACCAAGCTTCCAGAACTTTTGGGAGAAACGCTCAGACTGTGTGCAAACTATCACAGTGGCCTGCATTCTACATAGCACATTCCCCGATGACGCATTGTCTCTGATGAAATGAATAAACTCAAGACTCGGTAACGGAAGAGCTGTGTCTGAGAGGGACGTAAGGCTGAGAACGAACTCTAGTCAAGTGGGAACTCAGGCTTCTACCTGAGTCTGGGCCTGGGTTCCACCCAGATCTCTTAGGCATTTATAATGGCCTGTGCCAGCCCAGAATTGGGTAGATTGTGGACCCCAAATGATAGGGAGGAGGCCTCACCTTTGTGGACACATTGTTGGGTTTTATCGATTCATTATGATCATGTTAGAGATGTTGTTTTTATCCTAGCTGCGCTATGGAGAATTGAGATCACGCATCTGTTCATGTGTTGGCCAGGGCTGAGAATAAAACCTAAGGCCAGATCCGTGGCTGCAGGAGAACTACCCCTCAATTCCCTGGGCAAAGGGAAATGTCTGCAGGAGGAGCTGTAGTTGGAAGGTCTACCTACTTTTGCTTCCAAACAGTATTTTTGTACCACTGAAAACCTTGAAATCCATAAATTAGATTTATGAATGAAGGCTACAACTTTCATATAAAACCGCCCCTCTGGAAGTCAATGTTTGCTTAATTTAACTGGGACAAAAATCAGTCCTATGAGCAACGTGCCATTGACAAAGTCACTCACACCCCCTTTATTTCAGCTTCTCAAAATACAAAGTGAATGTTATTATCTGCCATTTGCCATCAGGGTTGAGTCAGAATGAATTCAACAAAGGCTTTAATATAAACTTTACATTTTCCAAAGGGAAGGTAAGTGCCAGGCCTCTTAATTTCTTGTTGAATGTGATTAAGCAGTCTCTCTTTAAAAGTCTGCAAAATGGTGTTAAATAACCCTTTCTTTTTCTACAAAATGATATAGAAATGTTACTCTATCTCAGGATTCTCAGTGGTCTAGATAATTTCTCATAAACATCAAAGAGAAGTTTGGGAGCGCAAACTATCGATACCCAGATTTGGGGATGCTGAAGCAGACCTTTCCATGAGCTTTCTGCTGTGTCCATACACATTTTTCCCCTTGACCAGTCTGGGAGGACTCACCGTCATTCAAGGTCTTAGCTCAAGGTCATTCTTGGTTAAAAATCAGTAAAGAGATAACTCCAAAAGCACTTTTAGAGGCTTTTTGTTGTAGAAAATATGATTTTTCTTAGATGTATCTTTAAATTAATTTAGAAAAATAGGCTATCAGACATTTGTATTTAAAACATCTTCATATGTATGTCCCTATCACTCTGAACTTCATCATGATGTGTGATTACAATCCACCACTGAAAGTATATTTTAAAAAAGTATCTTCATTAAAAAGTGATGGCAGCCGGGCGTGGTGGCGCACACTTGTAATCCCAGTACTTGGGAGGCTGAGACAGGAGGATCAGGGTTTGCGGCCAGCCTCAGCTATTTAGTGAGACCCTCTGCAACTTAGTGAAATCCTGTTTCAAAATAAAAAATTAAAAAATAGGGCTGGGAGTGGAGCTTGGAGGTAGAATGCCCCTGGGTTCAATCCCCAGTACCACAAAAAAAAGTGATGGCACAAAAATGGATTGAGACTATATATTTTAGCATTAATCGGGAAAATATATGTAGCATGTACAAAAGTGGTAAAGGATGCTGAAACTTAGTTGCACGTTATTATATAAAGACTATCGAACTGATGGATAAAAATCCTAAGAAACCAGGATTGATGCTTGTACCACGGTCCGTTGGCTGGACCGGGACGTTTTGTTCTTGTGGGCCATGAGCTATCCTCCACAGAACGAAGCGGTAGAGTTACAGACTATATAAGCTCACTTCAATTCTAAAATTATGTTACTTACTCTTCCAGTCTTTTTAGTTTAGTCACAACTCTATAAATTGTAATATTCACATTTAATCTTTCACATTCGAATTAGAATTATTATTTTATACCTTCCAATGTAAGGCAGCATTCTTGCTACAATATGTAAATCTGGGATTTGCTTGGCGGAGAGAGGAAAAATAAATGGGATTTCCTATACTCCTGTGTGCCTCTGTGTGTGTGTGTGTGTGTGTGTGTGTGTGTGTGTGTGTGTGTGTGATAAATCCTCTTCTCAACAGAAAATGACAATTTTTTTCAACCTGGAATTATTTCTGTCTGCACTAGTGCACTAGTGCACGGTCCCAGGATTTCGGCTGCCTTTGAATCCAAGCTGGGAGCATGCTCACGCTCCTTTGACCAGAGTGGGACCCTTCATCAAGATTTATTGCCCATTCACTGTGCAATGCTCCTTTACAAAAACACGTAGATAATGTGACTGACCAATCTTTCCATTAAGAGTTCCTGGATAGAAGATATGGAGTGTGGACAAGATAATAGGCAGCCTCTTTCAGAGACTGTCCTCTGCCTTTACCCTCTGGCTTGTCAATACCCCACTAGAACACAAACATGTAAAAGGAAGTCCCAGGATGCCAATCCAGCTAATTGCAAGAGGCCATGACCCTCTTAACTTGTTTTCAACTTGACCTGACATTTCCCTCTCTTCCAGAAATACCCTAATGCACTTTGTAGACTTGGCAATACTCAACGAATATGTTGTACTCAGCTAACTATAATGGCATGGGGAATGCCCCAAATTACACGTCACTTTCCATTTTTAAAAAAATCTACAGACCTATGTCTAATGCAATAAGCTACTAGATTGGATAGAGGCATATATGAGTTTACCAGACCATGGTAGAAGGCACTTCCTTTCACCTGAGCTGGTGGGAGAGAGAGTAGAGACTCTTCCCTGGAGAAGCCTTTAGATGAACTCTGGAAACAGATGAATAGATTACAAGACTATGGGATATGTACACAATGGAATGCTACGCAGCTATAAAGAAGAAAAAAATTACATCATTTGTAGGGAAATGGAGGGAACTGGAGAACATTATGCTAAGTGAGATTAGTCAGTCACAAAGAGTGAAAAGTCAGATGTTCTCCCTAATATGTGGAAGCTAGGGAGAATGGAACTTAGAAGGGACTCCAGACAAAGAAGGAGAAAACTTTAGTTGAGCAAAGATGGTGACCTATACATTGACTCTGATAGGTTTGTGTATATGGTGACATATACACAAATAATGTTTTAAGAATTAAAAAAAGATGAGCTCTGGAGGATAAGATGGATGGTAGACAGAAGCAGCTTCTCAGTAAAATCAAGGGATTTTCACAACTCGAAATGGGTCTAGATTAATAAGACCCAAATGGGGCATGGTGAAAAAGCACAACCCTTGCACTCTATGAAATAATTCTAAATTTAAAAGGCATCGCTTTCGCCAAGTATTGCGTTGCTCTAAAATTCCTGCTTATAGAATATTAAAATGCATTAAGTTCAATTTTTCAAAGGGCATTGCTTATTGATCAGATAATTACATTATGTAAGTTTGAACTGACAAACACATATAAATAAGCAGGAAGGAGCCGGTGTGTTATTCGTCTCTGAGTCCAAAGGACATACTTTGAAAATACTTTTATTGGTGCTCTGTAATTATACAGCATAGTGAGATTCAAAGCGATACACTTATATATGCACATATCATTTGGTGTGTTTCCCTATGGATCATACCCTGCTCCTTCCAGCTCCTGTACATGTTAGTAAAATTGATAGTGATACCCTTATGTGGGAATAAAACATTATTTGATCTATTTCCTTCCTCAAGCCCTCTTTGTAATGTACACGATAGTAGTGAAAAATAATTTGTGAGATTTACGCGAGTCAATGTCTATCTGTCGGGTTTCTTTCTATTGCCCAAGAAGTCTTACATCGGCAATGAAGCACAGAATCCTGGAGCGTATAAAAGTCTTTAGTCTCGGCCTTGAAGAGAATTCCAGCTCATTAAATGTTTCCTTATGCATAGAATGATGGTAGCTGAAATAGAGACTAGGAGTAGGGAATATTTAAAGCACTGCTGGTCTGTATATAAATGGCCTCTGGACTACACAATTGATAGAATGCAGTAAGCACATGAGAAGGGTATTTTTTCATCCACAGCAGAGATGTATTAGCAAATGAAGGATAGTATGAGAGTATGCACTGCAGAACTGCACTGCCTGAAGTCAGGCCTCCAATCTTTATCACTGATCAGCCCTGTGGCTGTGGGTAGCTACTTCTCTCCATGCCCCTTATACTTTAGTAAAACATGGCTAGCCAGGTGTGGTGGCACACACCTGTAATCCCAGTATTTGGGAGGCTGAGACAGGAGGATTGTAGGTTCTAGGACAGCCTCAGCAACTTAGCGAGATTCTCAGCAACCTAGCAAGACCCTGTTTCAAAACAAAAAATTAAAAAAAAGGGCTGGGAGTATAGCTTGGAGGTAGAACGTGCCTGTGTTCAATCTCTAGTACCCTCAAACAAAACAAAAAGCAAAAACATAGATGACATCAGCACTTATTTCCTAAGATTATTATGAGGATTAACTAAGTGACTATAGAAGAATCACTTAGTCAAACACACAGAAAGTGTTAGAGATATTAGTTATTACGATCATACAGATATCAATCATATATAAAGTTACCTTCTACAAAGCTACTATTCATTGACTACCTCTTGGTCTTAAGAAATATAACACTTCTGGGCTTTTTTTTTTTTTTTGCGGTACCGGGGATTGAACGCAGGGGCGTTCTACCTCCGCGCTATGCCCCCGGCCCTATTTTTTATACTTTATTTTGAAACCGGGTCTCACGAAGTTGCGGAGGGCCTCACTAAGGAGAGAGAGAGAGAGAGAGAGAGAGAGAGAGAGAGCTGAGGCTGGCCGCGAACCCGGATCCTCCGGTCTCTGCCTCCCAAAGTACTGGGATTACAAGCATGCGCCACCACGCCCGGCTGGGCTTTTTTTTTTTTTTTTGGCTCAAGTGTGTAAAAACTTGAGTTTCAAAGAAATAAAGTAATGTGTCTAGGGTTTAGAGCTAGTAAGTGACAAAACTTGGATTAACTTCATAATGCATAAATCCAGCAAGTATGAATGAGACTCCTGCTCTGTGCCAAACCTTCTTCTTGGAGTTTAAAATTTAAAAAAGAGAGGGAAAGAGAGAAACAGGATCTCGGTATCTGCGAAGCTCGGAGCCCGTTGCAAAAGACAGGGCAGGAAACAGTGCTATTATCATAGGACACAATATCGTACGAATGCACTGTGTGCTAATCTCACTCACAATTGTGATCACCACTTCAAGAGAATGCTTCCAAAATGTACATTCCTTCCTCCTTCCATCTTTCACTCTACACCTACAATCTCATCTGCCTATATTGTGCCAACCTAGAGATTTTATTCATTTCAATGAATCTCAAATACAGTCAGCCCTCCACATCTAAGGATTCTACATATATGAATTCAACTGACTGTGGATTAACAATTTTCAAAACAAGTTGAGTCTGTATTGAACATGTACGGACTTTTATTTTGTCATTGTTTCCTTAAACAATACAGCATAACAACTATTAATGTAGCATTTACACTGTATTAAGTCTTAGAAGTAAACTGGTGATAATCTAAAGTATATAGGATGATATGCTTATTACATCTACAAATACTATACCATTTTATATAATGAATTTTGTATCCACAGAGGTTCTGGAACAAATCTCTCATGGTTACTAGGAGAGGACTGTATAATCAATAAATTTATTTTTCCATGAATATATCTATTTCTGTTCTGTCTTCTTACCCAGATACATACTTTGAAGTCATATTTTTAAATTCATCTTTCTTTTTTGCCCTGAAACCTAATTGGTAAAACTTCCAATTAAACCAATGATAACATTTTCAGCAGCATCAGAAATATGACATAATGAAAGATTAACCTTGCAAAATATGTGCCAGACGTACACTGAAACAAAAAAAATTACTGAGAAAAATTAAAGAATACATAAATAAGTGGAGAGATATACCTTATTCCAAGATCAGATGACTAAATATTATTAAGATAAAATTCTCAAAAAATACAATCCGAATCATAATTTCAACAAAATTATTTGCCAAAGAATGATATTCTGATTCTTTAATTCTTATGCAAATGCAAATGCTCTAGAGTAGCCAAAGGACTCTGAAAAAGAAGGAAGTTGAAATGCCAGCCAATATGAACTGATTTGCATACTTCTTCTAAAGCTACAGTGTGGTGTAAAGGTGAGCAAAGAAGTCAATAGATAAGAACAGAGATTCTAGAAACAACCCACACATTCAGGAACAAATGAAGTGTAAAGTGTGCAAAGGCCACTCAGCAGACCAAGGACAGCCTTTTCAACAACAGGGCTGGAGAACTTCATATCCATACTTTAAAAATGAACTCCAATCTATACTTTGCCACAACACAAAAGTTAATTCAAAGTATCAACTAGATCTACATCTAATGCTAACAAAAAAGGAACCCATGAAACTTCTAGATTAATAAATTTACACAGGAATAAATTTTTGTGATCATGGGTTAGGCATATATTTCTTAGATAAAACACGGAAACAAGATCCATAAAAGAAGGGATCGATAACCCAGACTTCAGTAAAATAAAAAAAAAAATATTTGATTTTTTTGAAAGACATGGTTAGGGGAAAGAACAGATAAATCATAGAGTGGGATAAATTATTTCCAAAGCATGCATGTGATAAAGAATATACATCCAGAATATATTTTTTAAAACTCTCACAAGTCAAAAATAAATTTAGCAGCTCATTTTTTTAATGGGCAAAAGACTTGAGCAGACACTACCAAAGAAGAGATATGGGTGTCAAATAAGCACATGAAAAGATGCTCAACATCATTTACCATGAAGCAAAGGAAACTTAAAACCATAATGAGAAACCACTTTATATCTCTTATGATGGCTAAAATTAAAAAGATAAATCATACCAAGTGTTGGTGAGGCTTCAGGAAAAGGGAACCTCTCCTACATTGCGGGTGGAAAGTGAGATGATAGATCATGTTAGGAAACAGTTTGGCAGTTGTATGTCCCTATCACTCTGAACTTCACAATGATGTGAGACTACAATGCACAAATGAAAGTATTAAAAAACAAACAAATGAAAAAAGAATTTCACTATATATTTTTGCCATATGCACCAGCTACTCTCTCTTATGTATTTACCCTAGGGAAATGAAAGTTCCCTCTTAAGGGGAGGCTCACTCACGCTCCTCCTACGTGGGTTACCTGGCCCCTCTGCACAGGTGCAGCAGAACTGCAGCCTCTATTGGTCCAGGTGGGTCAGATGTGGTGCCTGAGCTGCCGCGGCTTCTCATTCAGCAAGCTCGATGGCCACCTCCTCTAGGAAGGCTGAGACAATGAGCCCTGTCAAATGAGAAGAGAGTCGCAATGGTATCTAAAACCACAGGAAAGACCCAGGCCATCACTGTGGCTATGCACGCACAAGGAAGGCAAGCCATCAGGAAGCCCAGACAGGCAGGGCCTCCGAGCAACTGTGAACTGGCACAGAAACGATGTCTGGTGGCCCTGTGATCCTCCCTCCTGATCATGTCCTCTATCAGGCTAAGTGCCAAGTTCTGTTTAAGAGCTCAGACTTTGGGGACAGGCATGCCTGCGTGCACATCCCAGCTCTGACGTTTATTGCATGTGTACCCTCTGGCAGGAGATGGACCAATGTCCTCATCTGTCCAAGGAGGACCCCATCTTCTGTGCAGAGTTCTGAAGACTGAAGGAGAGAGCATACTTCACAGAGTGACTGTTGCTATTGCCACCCATCGGATTTCCTGCATCTCACTGCCAATCTCCTTGTTAATGTCATCATGGATCTTGCCTAAATGATCGCGGTCACCATTTAACTGGGCTTTCCTATGGGTAGGATTTCCTCCCCTGTGCATCCTTCCCAGTAAGCCAGAATGATCTTTTTAAAGTGAAAATCTGATCTGCAATTTCCCGGCTCTGCAGCACACTTCATAAGGATGGAGAGCACGTCTTGTTCATTGTTGAATTTGACGCTCTATGCCTGGTTCGTTGTGGACTGTGGGAACAGGTGAATGCGTGCTGGGAAGTGTGCGTGGATGAATGGAAGGGGAGAACAGGTTGATGGCGACAGGTGGAGTGGACAGTGGCAGCGTCCCAGACACTGTGACAAAATAACCCTGAGCACCCCAATCCTTTCTGATTTCTACTTGTGTATATTATATTTACAATTCTTCTTTATTGTGCATTCACGTGGAGATCCTCCTGGCAGGACAGGTCTGCTAAACAAGTCATTACAAAATATGATATCAAACATTTGTGTTTTTTTTTTTTTGCAGTACTGGGGATTGAAATCAGGGGCATTCTACCTCTGAGCTCCACCCCCAGGCCTATTTTTTATTCATTATTTTGAAACAGGGTCTCACTAAGTTGTGGAGGGCCTCAATAAGTTGCTGAGGCTGGCCGCGAACCTGCAATCCTCCTGTCTCAGCCTTCCAAGTACTGGGATTATAAGCATGCGCCACCATGCCCGGCTCAAACATTTGAAGATGGAATAACATGGGTGGGTGAAGAGAAGGCTGTGGTGGGCAGGGGAGGGCAGGTCACTCTAGCACAGGAAACAGGCTACATCAGGTCAAGGTTATGTGAGAAAGGCAGGCGAATGGTAGGAAGTGGAAAGGAGAATGGGCAGCCAAAAACTCAGGCAGCCCAGCTGTAGTTGGGAAACTGAGGACTCTACAGTGAGCACAGGCCTAATGTAAATACAGGGGGATATTCACTGGTCTAGGGTCAAAATTTCCCAGGTTACATTTACTGCCAAATGCCTCTTACGCTATCTCTGCTATGTCCTCGCACCACTCTTACGTAGCTTGGTGGTCTCATTGTGTCTTGTGTCCAGCATTGATTATAGAATAACGAAAGCAGGCATTTACAGAACACTGGTCTCTGCCAATTTCCCATTTGTAAGACAGTGAATCCCCCAGATACTCTGGAGTGGAAACAACACAATTATCATTTCACAGAGGTCAACACAGAGAATGAGAGGACTTGAATAAGTATTTTCAAGTTTTATTGCAAATAAAAAGAGAGCTAGCTTTTAAGCTCAGGTCTTTTTTTGCACTGCACTAAGTTTCATCTAATATTTTGGGCATTTTCCAAACTTACAAATTACAATTAAGCACGATGGAATCATTATGATTAGGGGGCTTCACTAAATAGCATGATATTATTTTGCTTTGGAAAAAGAAGCAAGATGGTATTTGGAAAGTATAAAAGCATTTATTTTATTATTTTATTTGGTGCTGGAGATTGAACCCAGGGGTATTTTACCTCTGAGCTACACTCCCAGTCCTATTTTCTTTTTGTTTTGTTTTGAAACAGGCTCTCTCTCTAAGTTGTCGAGGGTCTCATTAAGTTGCTGAGGCTCTCTTCTAACCTGTGATCCTCCTGTCTCAGCCTCCCAAGTACTGGGATTATAGTAGTGCACCACCACACCTGGCTAAAAGCATCTATTTATTGAGGGATTTCTACATCATTCCCAACAGTGACATGGACGAGAATGAAGGGACATAATACATGCACTCAGCTCAACGGCCTGAGAAACACGTTTGTTTGACCAAATGTGTGGGCTCAATGAAATCAGGAAAACAGTTCAATTCTTCTGGCCCCAGCAGAGTCAACCAATCTAGCATGTGTCCTAGGATTTTTCTTGACAACTGGCATGTCAGACAAGAGGCTGAGCATCAGCCCCATCCTCAGAGTTCCCTAATGTAGATTCTGTATCAGCCCATTTTCCAGATAATGAAATTAAGCCTTGTGAAATTTCAGAATGGTTTCCAAGGTCATAGCACCACATGACAAGGTCAAGATTAAAACTTAGGTATGTCCAACCCCCCTTTCCCGACATTATACCAAGTAGTGTACCTGCCTACTCAGTATACTTTATGAGACATTGGTTACCTACAAAATCTCTTGTGAGACCCTACTGTCATGCCGGACCTCAGCATCTTATACTGTAAAAGCAAACAGAACTGTGCCAGGTGTCAGTTCAAGGTGAGTATAATCTATGGAACATCAGAGATTTCAAATGCACTCCGATTCTACCGAACATCCCATTTCCCCCATAAAGAAAACTGCACTGAAATTCTAAAACTTGTGAATTTTCTACTTGAAATCTTAAATATCCCAGCTGCTCTTCTAACAAACATGTCTCAGGAGTACCCAGTCATAACCTAGGGAGGGGGGACCAGATGCCCTTCCAAGTGCTTACGGTTTGATAGTAAACAAACGAGTCCCTAGTAGTTTCCTTATAGCTAGCTAGGGAGCCCGTTCCCAGCTGCTGAGTCCACTAACCGCTGAGTCAATACATAGCTCGAAGTTGCAGTCTGAGAATTGCCATTTGGTGCCCACAGCCCCGGATGCACTACGACTGCTGTTGTTTTCCCATTAGCAGGTGGGAAATTACCAAAGCCCCACTACTAAATCCCCTACTAAGTTGCCTGTAATATGGATTGTTCTGTTTATTGAACTGGAGAATTACAGCTGGGCCCCTGTTGATTTAGATCAAAGTAAACTAAAATCTTAAGGTTGTACCCTCAGCCGATATAAATGCTGTGACCTCATTACTAAACCTAGGATCTGGGAAACCTTGTCTATTCCAGCACTCCCTAGGCATCAGCTATAAGCAGGTGAAACCTCAAGCAATAAGCAAGCTAGGTGTAGTGGCACACACTTGTAATCCCAGTACTTGGGAAGCTGAGATAGGAGGATCACAGGTTCAAAGCCAGCCTCAGCAACTTAGCGAGGCTGTCAGCACCTTAGCAAGAGCCTGTTTCCAAATAAGAAATAAAATAGGTCTGGGGTATAGCCCGGAGGTAGAAGGCCCCCGGGTTCCATCCCCAGTACCAATAAATAAATAAATAAATAAATAAATAAATAAATAAAGCAACAAGCAATTGGTAGTACTTTTATTTTTTAATTCTGTTATATATTCTTCTCATGAAAAATTATAAGGGAAGCCCTGGGCCCTTATACTAGAAGCATTTGGGGTGGTAATGCTGTACTTGCTCATGGTATAGCATTGTATAGAGAATTCATTTTGATTCTTCATGACACATGTCATAGTATACATATGTTCAGGCTAAAGAAGTGATACTTCTAGCAAGATTAAGCAAAGGATTATGAAGCGGGGGATGTGTGGGTATCGCTTCAAGAATGAATTTGAATGGATGGTTTGAGGGCGCGCACGCGTGTGTGTGTGTGTGTGTGTGTGTGTGTGTGTGTGTGTGTGTGTGAGAGAGAGAGAGAGAGAGAGAGAGAAAGAGAGAGAGAGAGAGAAGAAATGTCATGTCATGCAGAGAAAGCAATGTACAACAAGGGATGAAGGAATAGAAAAGTGTAGCATGTTCCGGAAAGCCAACAGAGTTGGGATTGAGATAACATGAGTCTGGAAGTTTGGGCTTGAAGCCAAGATTTAAAAAAAAATCAAGTCTTATGCTTCGTTTCTGCTTTCTCTGCATGATTTGTAAGGCCCCACACAGCTCTAAAACTCTGTATTCTGTGTATTCTTATTCTCAATGAAGGGTTGCAAAGCCTTCCTTATCAATTGTTCACTCTAACCACGTCTGACAGAATAATGGCCCTGACAGATGTCATTTCCATTTTGTTCTGAACAGAATTATTGATGGTTCTTAGTGCTGACAGAGGCTTCTCTTCCTGACCTAAGCACACACTTCCACCCCCACATGGCGGGGCCTCAGGTTCACTTCCCAGGCACCCATTGCACACCCTCCAGGGCTTTTGAGGTGGAAAAATATTCTGTAGGGTTTGGTGGTGGCATCTCCCTGTAACAAATCTATCCTTTGCAGTGTCTGAAAAGGTTAAGATCTTGCTCACCAAGATTTTCTTAATAGCAACATGTTTCTTTTGGTTTGATGTGTATTCTGTACTGTGTTGTACTCTGTCTTGGACTGTAGACTTGGAATCAAAGAGTCTTGGTCTATGTCCTGACTCATGACTCGGGACTTGGCACAATGTATGTATCTTCTGGGAGTCTTGGCCATCTATAAATTGGGAGTAGTAATAGCATTGGTCTTTCCTGCTGCTTAGTATGACTGTGATAATCAGCTGCTATAAAAATGGTGCCCATTATTATTACCACTGGAGTTTGATTAGTAGCTGAATTGTCGTAGAATTGGACTGATATTGCTAGGATGGAATTAACTTGCTGTGTGATTAATTCATGCCCATTCTGCAGGAACTCTATGTCATCCCATAGTACAAGGTGGCCGTGCCAAGAGAAATGCAGATTGCAGGGAGGAAAGGGAAAAATAAATATTTGTGCTTCAGCATCTTCCAGATGTGTGGTAAGCGTGTGACAATGAATTTATTCTGAGCGACAAATTCTACAATTTATAAGTCAGGAAACTTAATAGCAAAGAGATTAAAAATCATAACCAAGATCAGTTCCCTAATATCTAATATTTTCCATAAGTATGAAAAATTATATATTTTATATGTATATATGTATTTATATGTATATAGGTACATATTGTGTGAATGTGTGTAGACATATATATGTACATTTGTGTGTATATATATATACATTATGTGAATACACACACACACCCTTTTGGCCCTTTCATGTAAGTGTCAGGATTAAAGTCTAATGCAGGCCTGCAGACTCGGAGCCAGCAAGATGACAGAACCGTCAGCAGCAATAGTTTTGAGCACTAACATCTGGGATTGGATTCCACCTGTCCCACTTGGTTGGTTTGAAGATAATGATGAGCAACATAGACAAAAATTTCAGGTTTCAATTTCTGCATCTGAAAAGTAATGGCTACCTGCCTTGTACGGACACATGGCAGGATGTCTGGCACAGACTCATGCTCCATAAACTAGAATTTCCTTTCTCCCTTGACCATAGGCATCCCTTCTGATTTTACACATAAGCTGTGTTCTTCAGTTAAACATCCCTCATTTGTTCCTATGTCACACTGAAAGCCCTCTGGGTACATGAACTGCAACTTATTCATCTCCATCTCTCCTCAGACCTAGCACAGTGCTGGAGGAATGGCATGGGATTGGAGTAGCATGATCAGAATGTTGGACTCAGAACCTGAAAACCTGGGTTTAAGTCTAGGTTCTACCTGGGTGATGTGGGGAAAAGCTTTTCTTTCTCCTGGGACTTGATTTCTTCTTCAGTGTAAAGATTCCTCTGTCACAGACTCATCTGCAATAAGTGAGATAAAGCCCATTGTCAAAGTGTTTTGAAAATTCTAAATTTGAGACAATATGGAGTAAACTTGGTTGCTGTCTAGCATAAGCCAACTAATTTAAAGTTGGTCTGATGCTCTCTCCTTCATTTCGACATTCCTACTTTTCTTGATTCTCTCTGGATTTTAGTGGCATGACTCTAATTTAGCTCTTGGAAATACTCAGGGCTCTGGGAAACCAGGATGGGGGAACCAGGAACGGACCACACTGAGTACAAGAAACTTGTTGGGTCTGAGAGGCATGCTCCCCAGTTCCGGTTATTTGGTGAGTGGGTTCAACGGCTCCCTGCTTCCTGGTGTTACCACATATTTGTACTCGCCTTCTTGCTTCTTGATGTGGTTACCTCTTACAAAGCCTACCTTCTTCAGTAAATTAGGGGGAAAATCTGATGATGAAGATATATATTGAAGATATATTTACATCTAATTGAAACAGTACAAATATACTCTAAAAGAGTAGAAGGTTTGGAATTACCTTTTAATTTTTATATGACAAGATCAAATATTTATGGATCAGATGAATTTCAAGAAATTCACATTCAGGAGTGAGATTGTGCGTATTTGCACTGAATTCACATACAGGCTCCTAGAATCTTACTACAGAAGTCCTTATAATTGAGATGCTCCATGAAATTGCATTGTGCTTCTCCGTTTAATAAATTTTGACTTTCCAGTTGTTATAATAACCACTTTTCAGTGATGTACTGGAGAGATTAAATGCAATGATTGCTTTTCCTTACGAAGATATTCCAAAATTGTCATGATATACAATATTTCAGTATGATGATCTAAAACTTTTACATAACTGAAAACCTAGAATTTGCATTGTGTGCAAGTGAATACCTTCAAGTAACTTTTTCTCCAAGTTTATAAATGTTTATAAAATAAAAGTCATATTGCCTCACAATGTATGTGTATATACAAACACACACACACACATATGTGTGTGTATTTTTATCTTTCTAAAACATAAGGAATGTGACAATCTCATCAGAGAGAATCACAAAAGGATGTTTTCCTCCTTGATTGAAGATAGTTCCAGAATAGTAATGGAAGCTTTGTATTTAGATATAAGATATGAAATCTGCCCACATTTCACAAGTGAGAAAATAATTGGGTGATAGGAAGAACAACTCAGTGTTCAATAGCTGCTATATGTTAGACAAGTGAGTGTATATGGTGCTGTGGGGTTTTATAAATATAGTACTTCATTTATTTTTTTTTAAAAATCCAATAGCAGTATTTGCCCCCACTTTTACATGGAAAAATTTGGCCTGTAGAGGGTACCCAGGTTCCTCAGGCTATGTGCATTATATCCATTATTCTTTGCTATATAACATGCACAATATGCATTTGAGCCCATGAATAACATAATGAAAAGATTTTCTTAAGAAAGGCATCAAATAGCCGGGCACAGTGGTGCATGCCTGTAATCTCAACACTTGGAAGACAGAGACAGGAGGATCACAGGTTCAAGGCCAGCTTCAGCAATATAGCAAGACTCTCAGCAACCTAGCCGGACTCTGTTTCAAATGAAAAAAATAAAAAGGGCCAGTAGTGTAGCTCAGAGGTAGAATACCCCTGGGTTCAATCCCTGTGACCCCCTCCTCCCCAAAATGCATTATATATTTAACTGCAAACCTGTGACTGCTTAGCAGGCACAAAATTCTCTCTTTTTGTCTTCAGTGTTTGTAGATCAAGAAGTAGGTGAATCCAACAAGTGTTGTGCACACACCTGCTCTGGTTCCCCCAAACATCATTTGCATATTCATGCCTAATAATAATGTTCTGCACTCCCTGTTTGACTTTTGACTGCATTTCATTTCTTGTGGTTGTTTGGTCTGTTTATACAGCCTGCAGAGACGGCCCATGGGCAGTTTGAAATCTGCGTTTGCCTGAGCCTTTCCTGTGCACACGTGGTTCCTCTCCACACAGCCTCAAGCATGGAGCTCTTGTTTCTCTTTAATAATCCATGCTTCAGAGTCCAGCTGCTCACCTGCTGCAATTTCAGCATGCGGGAAATAAGGCCAGAATGGGATTTATGAATCATCTCTTCCACCACCCGTAACGGGCAAATCAAGCTGAAAACCAAACCCACTTGGCATTGACTCAGAGTGGAACTTCCTGAAACAGTGAAAGGAAAAGGGAAACTATTTAATGTCAAGTCTTCTAAAATTGAGTATAACCTCAGTGAACCTACTACATGATGGCAGGAAACCCAGCATCCAAGACACAGGATTTGTGTGTGTGTGTCTGGAAAATCCAAGATACATAATTGGTCCACCAATTTTATTATTGATTTTGGGGTTATTTTTATTTTTTGTCCACATTCAAATTCAAATAAATCTCACTCACTGAAATATCAGTTGGTCCTTTTCTCTGATAAGCCTCACTTTGGGAAGGACCATCCATTCATTCATTCGATTGATTCACACAGTCTGTAAGTATTTATTTGGGAAGGTCGCTACAATTTGTTATATACTTATTTCAAACTTAATATATTAACTAGGTGATTCCACATATTTAATTTTACTTAATCATATTTTTTATTTCTTCTTCTTCTCCTTCTGCTCCTTCTTCTCTTCTTCGTCTTTTCCTCTTCCTCCTCCTCCTTTTCCTCCTTCTCCTCCTTCTTCTTCTCCTTCTTCATTATTAATTGGTATTGAATTCAGACTGAATCATACCTTCAAGCTACATCCCTAGCTCTTTTTATTTCTTATTTTGAAGCAGGGCCTCACTAAATTGCTGAGGTTCTTGCTGCAGTTCTCCTGTCTCAGCTCCCAAGTACTGGGATTACAGGTATGTGACATGAGGCCTGGCTATATGGCTTGCAGCACAACTCACAATAGCCAAAATATGGAACCAACCTAGGTATCTATCAAGAGATGAATGGATAAAGGAAATGTTGTATAGACACACAATGAAATTTTACTCAGTCATAAGAAGAACAAAATTATATTGTTTGCAGGAAAATTTGTAGAACTAGGGAATATTATGCTAAGTCAGATCTGTCAGTCTTAGAAAATCAAGGGTCATATGTTTTTTCTCATATGTGGAAGCTAGATAGAAAATAGGAAACATAAGGGACTTTAGATAAATGAGGAGAGAGACCAGAAGAATAGTAGAAGGCTATTTGGGGAGGGAAAAAAGGAGGACAGGTGAAGGAAACAGTTCAAAAAATGTTATGTACATATATGAAGGTACCACTACCAATATCACTAACATGTACAGGGAGGGAGGAATGGGGAGAAGGGTGGGATGAGGAAGGATACACACCAAGTGTGCATGTTTGTTTGTATCCCTCTGAACCTCACTATGATGTATGATTACAATTCACTGATAAAAGTATGTGTGTGTGTGTGTGTGTGTGTGTGTGTGTGTGTAAATATATGCATATGTATGAGAAAAGTGTTGTGGTAAAGGTAAATATATGGATAAAAATAAAAAGCAGTACTATTGTAACTTAGGTTTGTTGGTCCACATTTCTGTTTTTATAGGATGCCAAGTGAAATAGGCAGTCACAAAAAATCACACACTGTTTGATTTAATTTCTTTGAGGTCCCTAGAGTCATTCAACTCATGGAGATAGGAAGTAGAATGCTGATTACCAAGGACCACAGGGAGGGAAATGGGCACGTGACCTTTGAAAGAGTGGTTGAAAGACTTCAGGTAGTAAAGAGATAAAATTATTGAACAAGCAGAGGAAGAACCATATGGAAAGTCTCAAAATAATGAGAAAGCATAGGAGGGGAAGGCTAAATACCATAGTATGTCTGGAATAATTGGGTTTTTAGTGGGATGAGGGCAATGAATCAGGACGAGAAGGCAGATTCAGTCCTGGAGGAAGTTGTCATGCTAAAGAAGTTCGTGTGCAATGAGAGGCAATACAACTGGATTAGTCGGCTTGGGCTGCCACACAAATTACCATAAACTGGCCGGCTTAAACAACAGAAATGTATTTTCTCATAGTTCTGAAGGCTAGAAGTCTACCATCAAGGTATAGCAAGTTTCCTTTCTTCTGAGGCCTCTCCTTGGCTCACAGAGGTCACCTTCTGGCTGTGACCTCGAGTTTTCTTTCCTCTGTGTGTACACATGTCTAAGCCCAAAGTTCCTCTTATGATAGGGACCCTGTTATACTGGATTAAGATCCATCCTGAAGATCTCATTTTAGCTTAATTATTTCTTTGAAGAAGAATCTCCTAATATCATTACATGCTGGGGGACTGGGCATTAGGGCTTAAACCTATGAATTTAAGGCACAAGAGGGACACAGTTCAGCCTCTAACAATAACCAAGTGGCCAGGAGTAGTCTCTGGAAATAGACTCTTTGGGTTCAAATCCCATCCCTGCTTCCTCATCTAATAGCTGTATAACAATGGAGAAGATACATAAGCTATTTGTTCTTCAGTTTCCCCATGTCTTAATCCATTTGGGGTTATAATAGAATGCCAGAGACTGGGTCATTTATAAAGAAAAAAATTCATTTCTTATAGTTCCAGAGGCTGGGAATTTCCACATCAAGGGGCTGCATCTGGTGAGGGCCTTCCTGTATCATTGTAATATCCCAGAAGGCACCATATGAAGAGACAGAGTGAGCACGCCAGCTCAGGACTCTCTTCTTCTTCTAAAGCCACTAATCCCATCATGGGACCCCACTCTCATGCCTCATCTAATCCTAATTACCTCCCAGTGACCCTGTCTCCACATATCACAAACCCAGGACATTGGGGATAAAGTTTCCCAAACATAAAATTTGGGTGGACAAACATTCACACTACAGCATTCCATCAGCAAAATGTATCAGTAACCACCTTTTGGGCTGTTATCAATGAGAACAGTGTTTGGCACAATAAAAAGAAAAAAAAAACATTCAATGGGCAGGGCCACAGACAGGAGTCACTCAAGAGACAAGGTAGGATAGGTTTACGCAGAAGAGCAAGAGGCTGGGGGGGAGGGCAATAGAGAAGACAAAATTGTGTAGCCTAGTTTATCCTATCAGAGAAAGGAGCAGAAGGAGTCCAACATGGATGAAAATGTAGACATCAACTGTGAGAGCGAAATCCATAGGGAAAGCATGTTTGGGGTAGAGGGAGCAGAGTTCAGTTAGACACATTCCAATTTTAGGATGCTTGGGATTCAAGCAAGACTTGAGTATGATAGAGAATGACACATGTAGGTCTGAAGCTTTGGGCAGATTTTGGGCTTTAAAATAATAAAGTTGAAAGTCATAAATGAAAATATAGTAGCTCTACTAAGAAGCTGTGGAGGAACTTGTGCACAGGAAACCAAACTTCTATATGACTTGGAGACTCGAACTGTAATTCAGGAATATAGCCACCAGAGAATATAGGGACATCGCCCATATCTTACAGAGTCCAGTTCTATTAATGGGGCCTTCCCTACTTAAGAACACTGCCAGGTCTCAATGCTGCATAATTCAACAGCCTCTTAGTTTCCAGGAACTAAGTGTCAGAAAAGTCAAGATGGTAGAGGACTCAGAATTCAATCTTCTCTTCAATACATCTTATTGTGCTATTGTGCTGTGACTGAGTAAAATTTATAGATCAAAAGTGTCATTGATTTTGTTCATAATTTTCTCCTAGGCCCTGTAGATGAAGAGGCTAATCAAACCAACCTCCTTCCTCAGAAGTCGCCATCACACTGGTACATGATTGGGACTTTTGGCAGACAATCAGGTCATCATGAACTCAATACTCCTTTCTGAAAAATTACAATAAAATCACACTAGCCTTGTCCTTCCTCCGGGATCAGAGTAATGATATATAATATAATGGTAGTTTATAATTCCCCAACTTTTATGCCTAGGGGGTACTTTTATGGTGTTATTGTTAAGCACTGACATAGTCTCTGGTCAGTGGCATTTCACTGTAATGAAATTCAGTGGCCCATACCTCTGTCTGCAGTATAGACTTTAAATTATACTACTGCCAGGCACACCATTTGTTAATGCCCAAAGCAGCGGTCTGGTGACTGCAAATCGACTATGTGCAGAAAAGCTATTTCATCATGAACCATGTGAGAAGTCACTTGAGAAAGATTCCCCCCACCCCAAGCATCCTGTGATGAAGGATAACATTCATTTCAGTATTATTCAGTCATGGGACACAGCAACTGGGCAGGAAGTGGAGCCCGATCTTACAGATGGTTGATTCAGTCTCCAAACCATCTGCTGATGAGTACTAAGGACCTGCCTCATTAGTCAAGCAGGAAATATCCTACACTACTGGTGAGAAGAAAAGTAGCCTGGTTTGATGAAAAGTCCACCACCACTACCAGAAATGAATTACCTGCTTGAACACCATTTCTTCTCTGGGATTCAGGCTCCTCCTCTGCAAAATGGGGAATATAGACTAGATTTTCTCTTTGAGAAAAGAACTTCCCCTTAATGGGCATCTAAAATTTCCCAGTAGTCTACATACATTACTGAAAATTAAAGTACAATTGACAAGATAAAGACTATCACCCTGTTTCATAGATGGAGATGGTAATACTCAGGTAAGGTCCTTTCAGCTCTGACTGCCTTCTCTTCACTTCCTCTACTACATTTCTACTACTTCTACTCAGGACCAGCTCAATGAGTATCCAACTGTGGATGAGCCCTCTGTTTTCTTTAATGCCCTACAGCTAGGTCTTGAAATTCTTAATAGTTTTTGGAAGAAGGGCCTCAAATTTTCGTCTTTTACTGGGACCCCAAAATTATGTAGATGATCCTGCCTTGATTCTATGATCCTTGGTAACTGAACTTCACAGTAATAGGTGCTTGGAGTGACAGACAGTGATGTCTTGCACAGTGCATAGTTCTCACCCCATGGAGTCATAGTGATAGTGGTAGTTTAAAGGGAATAGAATGCGAGATAATTAAAGTGAATTAAATATTTACAGGGCAAGATACAGGGACAATAGTTATGGGAAAAGAAAAGACAAGCTCATGATCTAGGGAGGACTAGGAACTTATTCCTTGCCTTCATTTATTTCAACATGCTGGGGAAAAACTATTATTGATTCTAGAAGTCAGAACTGTGTACACATGCAAAGTGGGGTGAACAAACAGAAAAGTGAATTTCCGTCAAACCGTGGATTTCTCTGAGACCTACTGATCACCGTAAGATTCAAGTAGCAACCAGAAAAGGGTGACAAAGACTTTGTTCAATTGGTCACAATAAACCCCAGGTTCTGGAATGCCACCAGAGCTGGTCCAGTGTGCAGGTCTGATGTGGATTCTAGGGTTTCCAGGCACACACCATGCCTCACACATACTCTGTCCAAGCTGGTAGGTGGCAGGGGAGCCCAGGGGTGAGAGAAGTCAGATCCAGTTGTCCACAGCCCTTTGGTGCCTCAAGCAAGCTTCACTATTCACAGGCCAAATGAGGGTGGGTCAGAACAGTGGCCCAGGCAAGGTACAAGGGGGATACAGGGACACCCTGAAGGAGAAGGAAATGGCTGCGCAGAGCCTTTGTCAAATGATCTAGTCTCTGCTGCATGCCTCAGCAAATCCATCTCTACTCCTCTGTCCTCACCTAAAAATGAGGTTTGGACAGCAGGGGTGATTCAGTTTAATGGATGGGGTGTGGGGTATACAGTTAAGTCGTTCTGAGTTCTGATTCTGGCTCCACCACAGCCCAGCCGTAGCTGTGTGATCATGGGCACCTTATTCGTTTCTCAAAGTCGTGTTTTCCTAATTAACACTTTAAAATAGAGTGAGTAATGTCTTTCACAGGTTTTCTGAGTGAGGTTAATGGGATACAGAGAGGAATCTGAGTGTCCAATCTCACACATGCAGGCGTTCAATCGTGGAAAACTATTGCGACTTAAGGAGGTTCTGAAGTTTCCCAAGGCTCGGTGCCTCTGCAGATCAGATGGGGGTTGTTTTTGTGCCTAGGAAATGGTGAGCAGCAGGACTCTCTAAGCATGTCTGGCCCCGGTACATATTTAGAGGTAAGGCAATGCAACCTCCATGGCATGTGGTAAGCACCGAACATTCATGGGGAACGGAGGGCCCATGTCTCCAGCCCGGATCCTGTGCTCCAAAGCTCACCCTCCAGGCAGCCAAGAGTGAGTGGGCCTGGATCACAGTGTTCAGTACCTCACAGGTCCAATCTGTGCTCTGTCTAGACAGACAGCTGGAGACTGGCAGCACAGGACTCCAAACACTCCAGGAAAGAGGGGGTGCTGCTGCAAAAATGTTCTCTTCTTGCCTCCGCTGACTGCTGCCTTCCTGAAGACAGTAGGGAGGAGCTGAGGAGTGGGGCTACTCTGGGACCCTGGGGTCAAAGTCTATAAACCAAGGGAACTGTCTGGCTACTAGCAATTTCCAAGCACCGTCCTCCTGGGCAGCAAGCAGCTCTGTCTCAGGTATGTCAGGTCAGGCGACTGTGGGAGTGTGGAATGAAATATCACCCATGGGCTCCGAGAGCAGGGCTCTGTCCTTCTCATCTACTCATCGTGTGCTCCCCAGTCCATCCATAGGTCAAGATCAGGAACCCCTGTAGCTCAGCTCCTGTGGGATTTGGGCCTGTGTGTAGAGCCTGGGTAGAGACAAGAAGGTTCCTCATGGCCTGGCCCCTTCCTGCCTCTCCCATCCTCTTTCCCTCTGCGTCCCAGCTCACGCTCTGCACTTGAGCAATGCTGATTTCACTTAGGCTCAGACCTCTTCCTAGGAAACCTCTGTCTTTACGACATCCTCAACTCTCACCAGCTGTGTGGAATCTTTCCTTTCTCCCCTGGCTGGGCTTGGTACGACTTCCCCATGCTACCATGACTACCTGAGTATACCTGTGTTGTGGTGTTTGTCAAAATCCATAACTTTCTAGCTCCCTCTAGGTTTGAAGACAGAATATGAGCCTTCTTCCCTGCAAACTCATTTCTGAATGCGCAGTTGGAGCTCAATACACACACACACACACACACACACACACACACACACATTTGATACTGGGGATTGAACACAGGGGCATTCTACCTCCGAACTACTCCTTCAGCCCCTTTTTTTTAAATTTTGAAACAGGGTCTCACTAATTTGGTGAAGGTCTCATGAAGTTGTCGATGCTGGCCTCAAACCTCAGATCCTCTGGTCTCTGCTTCTCAAGTATTGAGATTACAGGAGTGCACCCCCATGAACAGCTTCAGTATACATATTTAAATGGAAAGAAAAGAAAAAATACTTGCAACCTATTGTGATTCATTCTAAACCCCTGCTCAGTAGCCCAGCCGTGGCTTTCTGAAATTTTCTTCAAACCAAAACAGAAAGACATCACAGGTGATGGTTAGCCATGCTTGCTATAGCTGTCTAGGATGGCCTCAGAGGGAGAACCGGGCCCTCTTCCATGTGATCTCTCATTGTGCAGCAGGCTGGCCTGCTCTTGCTCATATGGTGGCAGTAGGTTCTAAGAGAAAGCTCAGAAGCACACTCTACCTCGCGAGTCTTGGGCTTGTAATTCGCATGAGCACACTTCCCCCTCATTGTGTTGGCCCAAATGGATCACACGGCCAGACCAAATTCAAAGAGTAAAGAAAGACTCCATCTCTCTTAGGAAGAGCTGCAAAATTACATCACAAAGGTAATGGGTTATGGAAAAGGTGAAAACCACGGCCATTTTTGCAGTCGATCTACCAGATCTCCCATCCCTGGATTTAATAACTAGGGATGAGGATCAGGCATTTGAATTTTTGACATGTATTCCAGATAATTCTGCAAATGTCATGAGGATCAGTCTTTGAAGTCACTACTTTTCCTCAAGCTAAATCATTTTCCCCTGGCCCTGAACACATTCTGCTGTTTCCAGTGGTCTAAGCATTGGCACACAGGGTTCCTGCCACCTGGTGCTTGTTAGTATCTCTGTCCCTGGCCTGATGGGTCCTGCCTCATGCCCCAGGCCTCAACCTTCCCTGACTTTTCATACGAGGTCAGTCACATCTACTTCTCCTTTTTGACTTCTAAAACATCCTTCACTTTTCTTCCAAACACTCTTCACAGGTTGTTTGCCATCTTACAAGATAAATGGAGATCTATCATGAAGACCTTGGACAGGTCTAATGTGCTCATCACTGTATCCACGGAATCTTTCAGAGTCTAGCACCTAAGAGGGCTTCAACAAATACTTAAGAGAAGAAAGAACCTTCTTCGAACCATATATTAGCTTCACTGTCAACTAACATATCTCAGAAGATGTTTCAGGAATTGCTGCTTTGGACAAATAAAGAGTCACTGGTGTTTTCTAGGCTAAGGGAGGACCAGAGTAAAATGGAATTAGCAATTGCAAGATGGTTTGTAGGCTCCCTGCAGGAGTCTGAGAACCCTGGGAAGAGGGAGGAGTGTTCCCTGTGGGAAGATATCAGGGCGGTAGAGCTTGAGCCCCAAAGTGGCTCAGCCAAAAAAGAAGAAAATCCAAATGGCAAACAAGAAGTGTTTCCACGGGCTGAGCATCGAAACAGGAGGGCAGTGAAGGGGTGGGATACAGCTGGGAAAACAGAGACCTAGTAACGACTCCATAAACACGTGTCCATGGAGTAAATGGTGGGCATCAGCAGTCGGGAGGGTTGGGAGCAACAGAAACAGAGAGTCAGGAACAACAAGGTAAAATCAAGGGCCCGGAGCCCTCTTCTCTACTTGGGGTGTGAAGCTGGTTGGAGACTACGGTGAGAATCTGAGAGCGAGCAGAGCAGCCAGGATGCAGATTTTCACAGACCTTAGATCTCAGCTTTTCTCAGACCTGCCTCTTCCTCCCATCCTTGGGGACTTCAATGAAGTTGAAAGAGCACAGGTCGGTCCCACATGTGACATGTCTTTTCAAAGGCGGGAGGCCTTCTCCTGTGCCCCATCTTCTCCCGAGCTGATCACTGCTCGACACAGAGTCTCCTGTGACTGATTAGAAGGGATGTCTGCTCTCAGTGCACTCCGAGGTAAGGACAGACATCCAATAGCAATGCCTCTTCTCACAGGTGAAGCTTTGGTATGTTTAGGGCAGACAAGGGGACTCTCCATTCCCAGTCCCAGGAGACTTCGCTTGCCTGGTTTCTCTTTGCAACATTAAAGAAAGGAAGGAGTGAATCCCGTCTCCAAATCCCTCAGTCCCTGAACCACAATCCATACATCCAGGAAGCAAAGAACTGCCCACCTCTGCACCCAACACCTTGCTCTGCTGCTCCCGAGACTTGAAAGGTCGGGCACATTTGATTTTTACTGTTCGTTTATGAAGGGACATCTTCATTTCCTATCACACTCGCTCAGCTGGAATGCTTTTCACATGTTCCTTCTTTTCAAGTTCTCTTTCATCTCCCAAAATAGCCACATCAATGATGAATTTTTCCTGTGTGTGTATGTGTGTGTTTTTTTAAATAAGCTCGTGTCTTGTTAGGATTTCATTACCTGAACAGAGGGCTGAGTCATGTGGGATTCACATGTCATTATTCTGGCCGTGTCTCCAGGCAGGCTGCTCTTGCCTCTCCCCATTCAAGCTGACCTCCTTCTTCAGCACTGACCCAGTGCGCTCTCTCCTCCTCCCTGATAAGCTGAGTTGTCAGCAACAGACAGCGCAGCCCCAGCAAGAGCCCGAGCTAAGTGCCCGCTAGTCTCCAGATCAGACACGGGGGAGGAGGAGGAGGAGGATCCTCTCTTAGCTTGATGTCTGTTACCTTCATGCCCTGAATTTAGGAGCAGGAAACATCCACTTGTCGGGACCCACTGTCCTTGTTAGAAAGCCAGGACTTTAACGGCTGGTGTCTGAGTTATCCACAGCATGTCTGGAACTGGGATGCGATATAACTGGATGCATAATGCTAGCAGAGTGTCACAACAAAATCTACTGCCAGAAAAAGTGAAAGAAAAATGGTCATTTCACCCAATTTTCACAATCAAGTAGAACTTCTCCCCTCAAGTCTTAAGTGACAGGGTGGACTGAGGTTCTGGAACCAGGAGGCAGGAAACCTCGGTGTACACATTGGCTCATTCCGGTTCTTCACCTTCCTGAGCCTCCATTGTGTCCACTTGGAAAATGGGGATAATAAATAGTATTTTGCACAGTGAGTTATGGTCAGGATTAAATGATGCCACACATCCAAAGCATCCAACATGGCGTCTGCTCCATAAACCTTGACTGAATATGGCTGTAAGTTGCGATGGGAGATGGGTGAGGAGGGAATGAATGGGGCCCCCAGTCTGCCTGAGGCAGACGCTGCCAGAGCTGAGGACTTGGACGCGTCTTGAGAACTCCTGAGATTCAACTTTCAAGGCCTGGAATGACGAAGCAATTCAATGCTTGAGTTCATTTGTGCCCGAGGAAGAGGAGAATAATCAAGCTCAAGAGGATGAGAGAATTAATGATAAGTCCTGAAGGAATAGGGTGGATTGGCTCACAACAGAGTATTCAGTGCATTCTGGGAACAGAGATTCACTTGCTGTGATTGCGAGGGCTTAATAATTATAAAGAAGCTCATGGTGGAATAACCTGAATGAGACACTTATCAAGAAGGTTGAACACAGAGAGCCTTGATAGTAGACACAGATAGAAGAAGTGCACATGGCTTCCAAAGAAGACACTGAGCCGGGCAACAGGAGACCTGGGGTCTCAGTTCTAAATCACTGCTTTATCTTAAAATAGCCCTTTCTTTCCTCCAGGGTCTCATTTGCCTATTTTATAAATGGCAGGGTTGAAATGAGCATCCTTACAGTCTTCCAGTGTGACTTTCTCCAGCTCTTTGTGGATCATCCCAGTGAGTTGACAATGAAGATCTCATGAGCCAGAACCATGACAGGTGACAGACATCAAGATCTTCATGCTCAGAAACACATTGAAGAGGCGGCTGGAGGCCCGTTGGGCAAGTGGGATGGGACTGATCAGGGAGCAGGGATGTGGACCTGACAGCTCCACAGAATCAGGGTAGCCTTGTGGCTCAGTAGCCCAGGCCTGGCTTTCTGAAAGTTTCTTCAAACAAACACATAATGAGATGCCTTAGGTGATGGTTAACCATGGGAAGTAACTTTAGAAGGAGTTTCTGATGGGGTCTTTGGATTTTGGAGTTTGCTTTCTCTGGACTACATTCAACTTCCCAACTCTAAGAAGCCAAAGGACTTTGAAGTGTCAAGTTAATGGACAAAGGGCCTTTTGAAGATTGAAAGGGAAGAATTTAAACACATGAGTTGAATTTCCTTGCAAATACATTTGTTCATTCAACAATCAGCCAGTACCTGCAAGATACTAGGCTACAGATGCCTAGATAAGTAGGCCACTGCCAGATTAAAGGTGTCCACAGTTCCAGTGGGCTCACAGTTCCTTGGTGCAGAGGTCATTTCTGGTGCCTTATACTCCATAGCGTTCTTCAACATGTCCCATGGAGTGGCCACATTTCTTGAATCACTCCAGTTCACCTCTTTGTCCATGATTGTATGCCCATCTATTCTCCTTCCCATTCTTTCCCCCTCTATTCAGCAGCCAAGATCTTATTTATTGTAAATTAAGGTGCAGCTCAAATGTCACCCATAAAATGAAATGCATCCAAGACTCTGGAATAAATTAATCACCCATAAGTAGCACACTGATTTGAGCATGACAATGAAACTTATTCCAACTCTTTATGTTGGAATACAGAGATTCATATGTTACACAGTCTTACATGTTAAGACTGTGTGAGATCCTTGTTTGTGAACCTCCATGTTAATGTGTAAACTTCTTGTAGAAAATATCATCGGTTGTCTACCTAAAATTCATTGGCCTCCCATTTTCCGGGCAAACACGTACTTCAAGGGAAGCAGGTATCAACCCCTCCCTGGAGTTTAGCACATTTACCTGTCAATCACTGTGCAGTCTCTTGAAGATGTTATCTTAGCATGATAAGGAGAACCTGGAAAATATTTTCTTCACTCATTAAAAGACAGGTAATTATCCCTCGATATGGTTGTGCCCGGATATGATTCTTAGAATTCTTCCAGCCACTTTTTGACTCAGGCGGGTCATCAGCCTACAGGCTAGAGATGCTGGAGAAAACGTGGAAAGAGCCTCGGTCCTCAATAATGCCATTGAGCAGCTAAGTCAATTGATTCTAGAAGCGGGGACAATCTTTTCCAGTATCAATCTATTTCATTGAGTTAATTCTGCATTCCCAGTTATTTAAGTTTGAAAATGTAATAGCCAAAGACACAGACATATTTGTCTATAGCAATAATTACCAAGCCTGAAACAAAATGATGATCAACAAATACTTGTTGAACTAATTAATGAATGGAATTCACTGAGGGTCTACTATGTTCAGGCCCTATATGAGAATCAAGTCGAGAGCTAGGCCTTAAAAAAAAGTGTCTTCCCTGAAAGTCACCAGAGTCACGTGGGGAGAACAAAAGTGAGCAGAGAAGCATGTAAAGGGTGGTATGTGTTGTGTGTATCGTGGGGTGCTTTGACGATTATAGCTCACTCCTGATTAGAGGGAGTAAAATCTTTACAAAGGACCTGGGCCTGGAGACATGAGCAGGAGTATGCCAGGTAGAGATGGAGGAAAAGGACATCGAAAGTTCATGGGCCTGCATAAATGAAGTGTGGGAGGCCCAAGCTGGTGTTGTCATGGAACAAAGAAGGCATGACAGAAATTGACCCTGGAAGAGTGGTTGGGGAAGGTCCCAAGGACTTTAGGATTTATGCTGTGCATAACAGTGAACCACAAGATATTTTTGTGTTGCTATTGTTACTGGGAATTGAAGCTAGGGGCATTCTGTCCCTGAGCTACACCTCCAGACCTTTTTATTTTGAAACAGGATCCCTAAGTTGCTGAGGGTCTCAGTTTCTGAGGCTGGTCTTGAACCTGCAATCCTCCTGTCTCAGCCTCCCATGTACTGGGATTACAGGTATGCACCACCACACCAACAATGTGACCTTTTAAAGAAAGCATATCTCCCTAAGGAGTTGAGCTAAGAAAGTACAGGTATAGATATTTGGATCAAAATAGCTAGGCGCTCTTATGTACAACTAATGTTCTAGAATAATCCCATTTTAGTGTTTGGATTATGTCCGTATTGTTTCAGAGCTGCGTGAATTGGGATGAGCTGCTTTTCATGGTAAGATTTTGTAGCTACACATAGAATGGTATCATTGCAAGTTATGCTAGAGGGCTGGTTGTGAGGATCTGATGATCTGTTAAGTATTTGCAACACTGCTTGGCACATGGAGTCGGGGACTAAGAAGCAGGGGTAGTGGTGGCAGTGGTGGTGTTTGTCATTATTATTTTGAAAAGACAACAGGCATTCTAGGTAGCAACCTAGTTTGGATAATTATGTTAAGTGGGAAGCAGATGTCATACATTCAACCCAGGAGTTATTAAGCCCAGCTACAGTATTAACATTTGAAACAGTAGGAAAACCATTATTGCCTGGGGATTATTCAGCGAGATTACGTGTGGTCAGCATCCACTGCGCATCTGGGTTGTTTCAGGAGTGAACCAACATGGACGGTGCCTTCCTGCCCAGATACCTGCTGCCTTCAGTGTCCCCAGTGCATGAGAGGAAAGGGCAAAGCTACACACACCCCAGCCCTCCATTACATAACCTCGAGTTACAGGGATTTATTGAACAAGTAGTTACCGCTGTGCTATGTTGTAAAATATGATATGAAATGAACACTTTTAAGCCTCGAAAGTTAACTGCCCCTTCTGTGATTTGGTTACAAGATTCAAATTCATTTATGCATTGAAACTATTCCAGTCCTAGAAGCCGGTCTGGCCAGCCTGAAGGACAGGAGTTTGGTGTCCCCTCTCAGCTTAGCCATGCATTTCTTTGGATTTAGTTTTACTGCAAAATAGAAATAAGGACTCTATCATTGTTTATTATAAAGATTGAGGTAAATACCGTAAAAAGAAAAGAAGAGCACCGATCATTATCAACTGTAATAGCTTTGGGCCCTGGGAATTTAGGAGTGGACACGGCAGGGTTTTCCAGGTGATAGGGTAGCCGAAACTCTAAGGAGACATTCTGAACACAACTTGACATACGATCAAATCGGTGTGTGCTATTTTGACTTCAAGGAAGAGCTTTGTTTTATGAGGAGGCTGTGAGGGTTTCTCAGAGATGCCAGCATGCCAGTGAGAGTTGGAGGGTAAACTGGTGTTCTCCAGGTAAACAGGATGGGGATATAAACCAGAGAAGGGGGAGAGAACTTGGCACCACCAGGATAAACACGGTGGCTCAGTTACGCTGCAGCACAGGGAGGAGGTGACCGGTGAGGCCAGCACTGAGCTCTGGCTGTGGCTGTGAGGATTTTCTCATTATTTCAAGGAATCTGATTTTTTCTTCTTCAAGATTGTATCAGCCGGGCGTGGTGGCACACGCTTGTAATCCCAGTACTTTGGGAGGCAGAGACCGGAGGATCCGGGTTCACGGCCAGCCTCAGCTCTCTCTCTATCTCTCTCTCTGTCTCTCTCTCTCTCTCTCTTTCTCTCTCTCTCTACTTAGTGAGGCCTTCCGCAATTTCGTGAGACCCGGTTTCAAAATAAAGTATAAAAAATAGGGCCAGGGGTGTAGCGCGGAGATAGAACGCCCCTGGGTTTAATCCCCGGTACCGCAAAAAAAAAAAAAAAAAACAAACATATCAATAGCCAAGTTATGGAACTGGCCTAGGTGTCCATCAACAGATGAATGGACAAAGAAAATGTAGTACATATACACAGAGGAGCTTAACCTAGCCATAAAGAAGAACAAAATTATGTCATTTGTGGGAAAGTAGGTGGAACTGGAGAGCATCTTCTTATGTAAGATAAGCCGGACTCAGACAAGTATCACACATTTTCCCTCAGATGCGTAAGCTAGGGGGAAGATGTTTTAAAAAGGGGACGGTCATGAAAGTAGAGGAGAGACCCTAGTAGAGAAAGGGGACTGGGGGAGGAAGGAGAAGAGATAAGGGGAGTTATTAGGAGTGAAAGCGATCAAATAATGGTATATGCACATGCTAATATACCACAAGAAAACCCATCATTCTGTATAATTAATATGCACCAATTTAAAAAAATATAGAAAGATTATGAGTGTCTATTGAGAGTTTGGACTCTCAAATTGTTCACATTTTTGCCAGGTTGAAGTGACCCACTTTTTCTATGATTATTTTTATAAAGAGGAACTTATTCCCTTTATCATCACAGATCACTTTTAACAGTTCTTTCCTCCTTTCTTTGCTGGCGGAACAGACTGCCTGCTCTATTCTAGGCAGAGATGTAAACAGCTTGCTCGGGGAAATGGTAGTGGGTAGTGTACGCACACGGTATGGTTCTGAGTTCCCCCGAGAGTCTGCTCCAGGAGGGGGAACGGCACCACTTGATTTCTTCCTGCTTACCTCTCCAGGTTCATTTCTCGCCTCTGTCCTTGCTACCTCTGCATATTGTCATATTGAGCCAATTCCATGGAGCCAGCCCCACCCATTCACTCTCTCTCACTCCTGGGCTTCCTCCCTCCCACGCCCGACCCTCTGCCCTTTTATCTGGCTCACTTTCAGGTCTTAACTTAGTTGTCTTTTTGTGGGGGAAGCTTCCCGTGTCTAAGTCTGAGTAGCTTCTTTCTTCCTATGAGGCCCTCTGTCTCTTGTCAATCTAAGTCTTCCTCGCAACTATAAGCACAGTGAGGACAGCAACCATGTCTATCACGGATTCCTCAATATCCAGCACCATGTCTAGCACATATTCTGTTCTCAATGTGTGTGTGTGCACGTGTGTGTATGCACGCACACACATATATGTGTACACATGCAAGAGCCAAGACCTTGGTTCAAACCCTGGCCCTGCCTCTTGCCTGGCTTCTCTTTAACTGCCTTCACATCCTTCCTGTCCTATCCATATCCATGGCCAATTCCCTAGTTCAGGTCTTTATAATTTTTTGCCTCACTTGTTTCTAGAACATTTCTCTGAGTCTGTCCTCTCTCTTTTCAATGTTTCCCTTCACTTGCTTTCAGGTAATTTTTGTCTAAACATTGGTAAATGTTAATTCTCATAATGACCTTAGGATTTATAGAGAAAAGTTCCAGCTCCTTAATCTAGCTTTCAAGACTCTTTATCATCTGATCTCAACTACCTTCCCAGCCCCTCCTCCCCGAAGCCCAGTGACTCACCAGCACCAGACCTCCTGCCACTTCCTGAGTGCCCCAGTCACCATCACAAAGCTGAGCCTGCAGCAGACCTTGTTTCTGCCCAGGTCACTCTTCTCTTTCTGCCTTGAGAAGTTCCCTGACTCACATTCATCTTGCTCTCCTCTCCTCTAGCAACCGCCATGTGTGTATCACGATGACATCAATGATTGCTTTCTCCAATCCACTGTAGCTTCCTTAAGTGGAGGTGGAGTGTCTTTCACCCTAGTCCTCCTGTGGGACTGGCTGGAATGCTTACAAGGCACTATATGGAATCTGGTCGAAAAGCATTCATAGCATATATAAATATCCATGCACGTTGACAATCCCATTTTCCCACATCAGACAAGATTTACAAATCAACTGCAGCAGTAAAGTTTCTTGGGAACCTAAGCTAAGTCAAAGGTTTGCATAAATACATGGAACTAGCTGAGTGGTTGTTCTCAACTTGTCTGCCCCATTAGAATCTCCTAGGGGAATTTTTAAGCCCTTGATATCCAAGTTCCATTTTACATTTGCAATTTTTTGATGTCTCTATGCCAAGTAAACACATATCCCTGGCAGTGAAACCTGGGCATAAGTATTTTTAAAGGCCCCTAGGAAATTAGAGAGCATGCCACCAAGGAGAAGCAGTGACGAAGCAGAATGGTAGAAACCAAAGAGCTGAGAGAGAATCTGGTTCATCTGATTCAGGCAGGGTGGAAAGAGCCCGTATGTCAGGTGGGTCATATTTCATGGTTCTGAAAATCCTGGTTCTAGATAAGTGGTCCTCAACCATGACTTTATGTTGAGGGGCACTATTAGAAAATAATACTCCTGGTAGTTAATTTTATGTATTGACTTGGTGAGGCCATCGTGTCCAGGTATTTGGTTAAATATCAGTCTGAATGTATTTTTTTTAGATATGATTAACACTTAAATCACTAGACTTTGAGTGAAGCAGCTTCATCTCCATAATGTCCTTGTCCAACCAGATGAAGACCTTAAGAAAAAGACCCAGGAAAAGTCAGTCTGCCTCCAACTGGCCTTCAAACTCAAGATGCAACATCAACTTTTGGCTGAATTTTTGGGCTGCTGGTCTACCCAAAGATTTGGGACTTTCGCACCTCCATAATCATGTGAGCCAATTCCTTAAAATCTCTCTTGATTTATACACACTTCCACACATACACACACACACACACACACACACACACACATTCGTTTGATTCCATTCTCTGTAGAACTCTAACAGATGAGTACATGAGGCTCTTTCTGTTCTGGGTTGGGACCCAGACATTGGTATTTTTAGAACTCTCCCTAAATGGTCCCATATGTAGACAGCATTAAAAACTACTTTTCTAAGTATTTCTAAGTGACATTCCATTGCAAACTGACCTCGTGACTTTTCCATTTAAATACATTTGCAATGAAAATGCCACTATAATCTCTTCCTTCCTTTTATGGACTGAATTACTATCTCCCACAATTCATATGTTGCAGCCCTTACCTGCAGTGCTACAGTATTTCAAGACAAGGCATTGAAAAAGTAATGAGGGTTAAAGAAGGCTAAAAGTGGGGTCTTAGTCTAATACAACTGCAATAACTGAAAGGAGAGAGATATCTTCTAGTCTGTGTGCAAAGAAAAGCCCATGTAAACACCCAGCAAGCAGGAGAAGCCAAACCCGCTGGCACCTTGCCCTTGGACTTCCAGCCTCCCAAGGTGAGAATAATTTCCCCGTATTTGTGAAAGATAAATTTCTAGTGCTTAATCCACCCAGTCTGTGGTATTTTGCTATGGCAGCCTGAGCAGACTATTACACTTCTCACATAAGTGTCATGTATAAGTTTGTTCAGATAAGACAGTGAACTATTGCTTGCATGAACTTGCTCAGACTGAATCTGAATTGGCCACACATGGCTTTCTCTCCAAGTGGCTAGTCCTCAAAGTGGAGCTAAATTGGGGAAGGTTTCAGGTGTGGGGCTTTATTGACCATGTTGAAGTGGAGCCAACCTGACCTGACATTGATGGGAGCAGCCTGAGAATGGTAAGAGGCAGCTACTGCCTGAGAGTGGGCGCCAACTCACCCAGTCACCATTGGACCCACTGCTCGTGTCCCAAATAGCAGGACTCTATGAGCCACTCCGTGCAGAACAGCCTCTGGATGATGTCACGCTTCTGTGTCGAGAAGCCCAATTAGGAAACACTTACCCTCCGCACTTTCCATCTTGTCCCCCGTTCCATTAGCAGCATCCTCTTGACTTTGTAGGGCAGATCACTCTGTTCCTCAATCCACTCCAGAGCACTTAATCAACTTTGATTTACGATGACGGCATGGAATGAAAAGAGAAGGGATATTACAACCACACTGACCCACTCCCAAACCTGGCCTCTCTCATGGAGGCATTGCAAGGACTTGAGAAAACTTTTCTGAGTCTTAATTGACTCATATGCAAAGTGGGAGTGAAGATCATTTTTATGCAGTTGATGTACGGGTTAACTGAAGATACTTAAGAATGTAGTGTAATATCCAGCATGTGTGAGCTATCTAATATTCCTTTCATAGGTGATCTCTTGAATCTACACATTTTAATATGACTTAACATTTACTCTGATGCTGAGCGCTTAGTAACATTGAGAGATTGCTAATGTGTTAGAGCAGAAATGCTCCATGAGTCTCATAGTCCAACTCCTCACATTTTAAGGGAAAGCTATTGCCCACAATTGCACAAGTTGTCCCCAGGCAGGAACAAGATGCCAGTCTTTCTGACTCCAGCTCACCCCTATTTCTAGAGAACCTCGCACCTGGAAGGCTACACAGAACTGAATTTTCCTTAAGGCAGAATTACCACCAGTCTTGTTCTTTCCTGGATAGTTTCCAGTTCACCGATTGAATTCCCTACTCAGATCAGCCTCCTTCAACATTTCTAACATGGGCTATTGAATTAACCTCTGTATTCTCCTGATAAAACATGTCTGCTTCATTTGCTTTCCCAGTCCCAGGCACCAAAACATGCTTTGGGAGTTGAATATTCCAAAACACCAGGATCCATGCTTCCCTGTTGTCTCAGTAAACATTTTCATTGCTATAATCCGAAGGACCTGACCAAACAACTTAAAGGAAGAAAGACATATGCTCACAGTTTTCTAGAGATTCTGGGTTCAGTCCATATGAAGTCAGGGTCTGAAGCTCAGAGCATGGTGGCTGGAAGCACAAAGAGAGAGAGAGAGAGAAAGAGAGAGAGAGAGAGAGAGAGAGAGAGAGAGAAACGCAAAGCTCTACTCCCAAATCATAGAGGCCAGAAGCACAGAAGCACGCAAGCAGGAGGAGAAGACTTTCTATAATCCCCAAGGCTACACCCCCAGGGACCGACCCCTCCTTAGCAACCAAGTCCCACTTCCAACATTGCTATCTTGTTTCTATTAGGGCCAGGGGGATATGCTAAATCCAAACCATTACGCCTGTCCTGTGAGGCTGTCATTATACAGAAAATTGGATTTTGTTCCTTTGAATGAATGCAGTTAGAAAGTAGTTCACCATGGAGTCTGTGGAGAAGAGACATTGAGTGAAACATTAGGAACTTGAACCTAGAGAAAGTGTTCTTTCCATGTCCTAATATTTACCTACATCTGGAATCACTTGCACGGCATAAAGGAATCTTGGGATCTCATGATCCCTTTTTGGCATCATCTCTGCTCTTCTTCATACTCCCTTCCAGGGCTAGCAATACACCTCTCTTCATGCCTTGTTGGTGGACAGCTTTATTCCCAAAGACTTAATGTTTCTGCACAAGCTTTCCTCTTGGCCTGGCATGTCCTTTCCTATGTTTTCTTTTGGGAACACTTTCCTTCATCTGTCAAAACCTGCTGATTGTATCATCTTTCTCTTAGAGGAGCCTTCTGATTCTCCAACCCTCTGCTACCACCATGACCTTGAATATCTTTAAATGTCATATTTGTCTGGCAAAAGGATCATTTTGAATCTTTATTCTAAGCTATTATTTTCCAAAATTGTTGTGGGAAATTGTGTGGGGGTAAAAGGAAGAGAGGTGGACTATTGGTCATTAAAAATTTGAGGAAGCTGACCATACATTGTGCATCTCCAGGAAGAGTGATAGGGAATTCAGCTGGGCATGGTGGCTCACACTTGTAATTCCAGTACTTGGGAGGCTGAGACAGGAGGATCGCAGATTCTAGGCCAGCCTCAGCAACTTAGCAAGATCCTCAGCTAATCAGTGAGACCCTGTTTCAAAATTAAAAAATAAAATAGGACTGGGGTTATAACTCAGAGGTAGAATGCCTTTGAAATCAATCCCAAGTACCCCTCCAAAAAAAGGAATGATAGGGAATTCAACATTTCCTAAAACTTTTAGATGAGGCAGTTTTAATAGTTCATCTCTGGGAACTGAAGTTCTAGAGCACAGTCACGGGGATTTTGCACTAACCTGCATGTTCTCTGAGGAAAGAGTCTGACTCACATACATGTATCGTCTCCTGGGACCTAGCATTGGGTTGCTACTGAATAGAAATGCAGGAACCATACATGTAACTGAATACAAGAAACGGAATGCCACTAGATTCCCAATTCTCCAACCCAAGGCCGAAAGGAGGATCTGGAAGTGGGTAGCAGGGCAACCTGAGCTCTTTCCTCTTTCCAAGAATTGACTAATTCTCATCAGCAACAGGCAAGATGCTCAGCAGCAGCTACTCTCTGCTACCGCCCCCGCACTGCTGACTCACCGCAGGCTCCTGGTGCCTCCCCCAGGAGCAAAAAATGCAGAATGTTTTGGCTGGAACTCAATGGCCAAGAATCTTGCCACCTGCCATACTTTTTTAGGGAGCGCTTTTCATTTGACAATAGTCCTTGTTTTTTTGTCCTCAAGCAGACTGTCTGGGGTGGGAAGAGGCTGGCCCCAGCAGAAGGAAGCGGGGCTTTGGCAAATACTTGACAGCACGGATCCTGTTCTGAGCCTGGCAGCTCCCACAGGACTGTCTCTCAAAGTAACCCGAAGCAGATATGCTAAGAGACTCCAGCATTTTCAAATTGTACTCTTGGCTCAGAGGACCAGCTGGAAGCCCTTGCACATATCTCCAGGGTTGAGATTGGCAGACATCCCCCTCAGAAAACGCTAAGTTCTCTATTTCATTTGGCCAGGCTGCTAGGAGGATTGACTTGAAGGGGAAGCTGCTAGGGTTAGAGAGTCCAGTGGCTCCGTGTTTTGGCAAAGTCTATGGCAGAATTTCTTAAATATTCTGGTTTCATAGAAGTCGAATTATCTTTTTGAAGGATGTATCCTCTTAATGCCCAAACTCATGCATTTCATGGAAAATTCAATCCATATGTTTCCAGCCTAGCTTTAATGGACTCAATGCCATCCTGTAAGAAAAAAAATAGTTGATTTCAGGAAAGCATGTGATCCTTCTATAAGACCCCTTTCCTTGAGTCAAAAATCAGTATTTTTTTTTGGTAAATTCACCCAAATCTCCTAAGCAAAGAAGTCGAGTTTGATTCCAAACTCTTGACCCAGATATTTCCAGAGAGAATATTTTGAACTCAGCTGTTCTAAACTCTTGGTCCTTTCTGCTATCTATATTCACTATAGTAAATTATAGACACATAGTGGCCTGGCCAAAAGACACCAAATGGATATGGAAATAGTGATCTGGGGCTGGTGATGTAATGGTAGTCAATATTTTGCTTTGCTTATTCCTAATTTAGATAAATACAATTTCACTGATTATTTTTAGTCTTCTCCATGGAAATAGCATTATTCCTTGAGTACAAATTAAACTTTTGTTTAGAATAGTGATTATATTGAAGTGGCGGAGAGATTCATGATTCCATGCATTCCAACAGTAAGCACTTACCATGAACCTACTATGGGCTCGTAGCCACTTGCATGAGATGTGGCCACTTGTGTGTAAAAGCATGGGGAAGTGGGGGCTGAGTTTCTAAGAAGCAGTCAGGAATGCACGGATGGTGATGGGAGAAAGGATATGAATAGCCAGACTGATTTACAGAGAGCATGCGTGTTTACAGATTGCAGAGTGATTGAGTGGCTTTTTAAAAGTAAAAGCCAACAGAGATAAGCAGCCCTATCACAGGCTCAAAAAAGACATGTGCAGGGTATCCATCCCCTTTTTAATCAGATTTATGAAGCAATAACCAAGTGTAGGAGCTTGTTTTAGTTAGCATTTTCATCACTATGACCAAAATACCTGACAAGCACAACTTAGAGGAAGAAAGGTTTAATTAGGGCTCATGATTTCAGAGGGTTAGGAAGTTTCAGAGGTCAGACCCTGGTCAGCTGTCTCTCTCAGCAGCAGAACTGCTTGTGGGCAGAGCATTAGGGCATGGCGGAGGACACAGAACTATCTCAGCTCATGGTGGTAGAAACAGAGAGAGAGAGAGAGAGAGAGAGGAAGCCGCCAGAGACAGATACAGTACCTGGCCATGCCCCCCAGGGATCCACCTCCACCCACGTCCTGCCTTGGGACCCAACTACATTCCCCACGTGTGAGGTTTCAGGGGAGATTTTAAATCCAAACCATAATAGAGCTCTAGAACCAATGAGCCCAAGACTGAGTCCTAACTTAACCACTTGCTGAGTGACAATAAAAATACTGTGGTAAGACTCCTCCAAGTTTCAGTTTCTTATTTATAAAATCTCCTTATAAGACAATAGTGTGATGTAAATGGAAAAATGTGTAGCACTGTGGTTTTCATAAAAAATAAGATTCTCACAATAATGCCTAAACAAAAATAGGTATCTATTGATGGAAAAACAAATATAGAAAGTATAGTTATGGAGGTACATGACATACACACACACACACACAAAAATTATTTCCATTTTATGTTCTCCATAAAAATAAATGTTTTTTGTCATAAAAGTCCTAGGGTAGTGGAGTGGGCAGGTGGTTGAAATTTTGGAGCTTAAAGAGATGCCAGAGGTCCTCCAGCTTGCTTTCCATCCCGTCTTTGTATGTATCTAGGAGCAATCTAAAATTGAGAAACGAGATGTGCAAAAACACCAGCAAGTCAGAGAGCCAGGCCTGGAACCTGGATGTCTTGACTCTGAGGCCAGACTTCTTTGACAATAACAAACTACATTCACCACAATACCCTCCACTTTCTTCACCTAGAAATCTGTACAAGACTCTTCTTCATAATACTGATGGCAGTTAGTGAAGTGAGGTCTACTGTGAAGTCTCTTAGAACCAACAAAGCCTGGAGCAAGTGTAGACATGCAGCAGTTCCCCCTTATCCACAGAGGAGACATTCTAAGATGGCAGTGGACCCAGAAACTATGGATAGTACCAAACTTTGTACTATATTTTTTCCTTTACATACATATTTATGATAAGGTTTAATTTACAATTGGAGCACTGTGAGGAATTAGCATCAACAATAGTAAAAGAGAACAATTAGCCGGGCATGGTGATGCACGCTTGTAATCCCAGTACTTAGGAGGTTGAGACTGGAGGATCGCCGGTTGGCGGCCAGCCTCAGCTACTTAGTGAGGCCCTCTGCAACTTAGTGAGACCCTGTTTCAAAATAAAGAATAAAAAATGGGCTGGGGGGTGTAGCTCGGAGGTAAAATGCCCCTGGATACCATCCCTAGTTCAGCAAAAAAGAAAAGAGAACAATTATAATGATATACCATAATAAAAGTTATTTGAAACTTATGAACTGTTTATTTCTGGAATTTTCCAAAGTTGGACCACTGGTAACTGAGACTACATAAACTAAAACTGTGGATAAGGAAGGGGGTGGGGCTACTATAAATATTTTCCTAGACCTTACCCAGTAAGTTAAGACAAGTTGAAAATTTACCCCATGGTAACTTTATCTACAAAGACTGGGTTTTACTTAGTTATCCAGAAAAGGAATAGCAATAAATCTTCAAACAAGCTTGTTAAGGAACATGCTGTCTTCTGCTCAGCATGGAAGTGCTCTTTGAATCAGAGTGATGCCAATCCTGGGGTTTGTTTCAGGGGACCAGGGCTTATGGTAAGCCAAGCAGAAATGTGGCCCTTTTCTGGAAGGGTTGATTCTACTGGAAATTTGGAGGAAAGCAATATTTTTTTCCTTAAAATAGAGACAGATACAGAAGAAAATGCAAGATTGCCTGAATTAAAATAAAGCATGGAACTTTCAATTTTGATTTTAAACAACAGCTTGCATTTCCTGAGCCCCTCTATGCAGGAACTATGCTGAAGGCTTAACATGCATTAACTTACTTAACCCTCAGCCTAACCCTGAAAGGAAGCAAAAATCATCAGAGCTGACAAGAATTAAAACTGACAGAGGCAAAGGACTGCTCATGCCCCACAGCTCCTAAATGCATCAGGATTCCAACACAAGACCGCCTACCATCAGAGCCTATAAATTTGCCTACTATGTTATATTGCCTCTCCCTCTGATATTTACTGGAGAAGGCAGGAGAGCAAGGGAGTATTCATTCACTCTCTTCTGTTGGCTTTGAGCACTCAGTGGAAAATTTTGAGAAGCCTTGGATTCTAGCTTCCCCCGTGGCTGGTGGATGTTATATAACAGGCACATCAGTAAAAGAGCTGAATTGCAAATAGTCTACTAACCTGGAAGGAATGTCTGAATGACTCCCACACCACACTGGTGCTAATTCAGTCGGGAGAGTCTGGTGGGTTTGCTGTGATTTTATTGAAAGACAGGGTTTGGCTATTATAGTAACTCCAGTGTGTCTTTTGATTCATGTAGAAATCGCTCATCTAAATGACATTTACATGTTCTTCTTAACCGCCTGTGGAATCAGATAATCCTTTCCCCAGAAGGATGCCGGCAGCCTCCATAATTTGTGAAGGAAGAGCATTCGGGAAGGAACCCGGTGTCAGGCGTGCCTCGAGGCAAGATTTCTGGGTTGATGATTCACATACTTTTATAGCTGTGGTGATCGTAGTCTTTGTTTTTAAAAAGCAATGTGAATGTACATGAGTTTTAGGATTGTGTGCATTCTTAGGAGTGCATTTGAGAGTCATTTTCCCCATGTAGGTAGGATCTCAGAACGGAATCTGAAGTCAGGAGGTGATGTGATTTTAACACTCTGGTGTTAAAGCGTCCATGTGATTTTGAGTAGGGTGGAAAATCCTGTTCCAATATGCTTGTCCAAATGGTGTCAAGGATGAACAGACCAGGAAAAAAATATTGTGTCATGAGCTCAGACCTTGAATTTTCACCAAAGGTCTCACCAAATGGTGTAGGGCTGAGTCTCACGATCAGTGTTCTGTGCAGGATGTGAAAGTTCACGGTGGAAGAACTCCAAAATGTATGACTAGTCTGGAGTTAGAGGAAAAGTACCACGCAGGCTCAGCTTCATGGAGCACCTGGGGACCTGTTTGCAGTCAGAGGGAGAGGCTCCGAAGTGAAGATGAATGAGTCAGACTCAGGTGTCCAGGGATGGTCGCAATGACCGTGGTGAGGAGCTATTAAGTCTGCCTGCCAGAGACCTTGCGGGCCCTCAGAAGCTGGTGTGTTGACCTGAGACCCACTTGCTCTGCCTAGAAGCCTATGTCCAGTTGAGCAGTACCTAGCCTGCCCTTCTGACATTTCTCAGGCCCAGCTCTTTCTACCACCCCTGCACTCTTCACAGAGGCTCATCGTTTCCTTCATGGATAACTGGGAAAGTATGCCACATGAGTCCCTGGTTCCCTGCTACAAGCCTTACCTGCAGACAGCCTTAGACCGTCGTCTCTCCCATTATCTTTCTAAAATGAAATTCTGATTGTATCCCTGTGCTATCTCTAAAGTGTCCCGTGACATTGAATGACAATAAGGTGTTGTCCAGATTCTGAGCATGGCATATATAATTCCTGACCAGTAGTCCCTGCCTGGCCTCCTTACCCCTCTTCCCACATACCCACATCCATGTACAGTGTTCTCTCAGGATCCTGTATCTCTGTAATAGTGTGTGCTCCGTTTGCCTATGACATGTTGTAGTCCCCTCTATTGGCAGTTTCATTTCCCATGGTTTCAGTTACCCATAGGCAACTGTGGTTTGAAAATGTTAAATGGAAAATTCCAGAAACAAACAATTTATGCATTTTAAATTGTGTTGTGTTCTGAGTAGCCTGATGAACTGCCTCACATCATCCCCCTCCATCTCACCTGGGAAGTGAATCGCTCCTTTGTCCTTGGTATACGCTACCTGCCTGTTTGTCACTTAGGACTTGTCTTGGTTTTCAGATCTGCTGTCCCAGTATCCGGGCCTTGTGGTTAAGTAGCATTTATTTTGCTTCATAATGTTCCCAAAGTATGACATTTCTAATGCAATGGATGCACCAGTGCATAAAACATGAAGCAGCAGTTTAACCCTGGTACTATGTGGGAATGCTGCAGGGCATGTAGGGGAAACACAGTACATAGGCTTTGTACTGTCTGTGGTCTCAGGTATCCATTGAGATGTGTCCTCCATGGACAAGGGGGGACTATTATAGCCTGAAATCCCACCTGTGCTGCATCTCAACTGTCATTGGTGCCCTGTGAAACTTCTTTGGTTTTCCCAGTGTTATGGTTTGGATCTGTATGTCCCCCCAAATCTCATGTGTTAGGCAATGCAGTAATGTCCAGAGATGGTAATCATGAAGACTCTGACCTCATCAGTGGAATGGGCTACTGGGAGATGAAACTTAGTTGGAGATAGTAGGTCACTGGGGGCGTGGCCTGGAAGAGTTCATTT
>PVJS01000038.1:43777-91431 GCA_004027185.1 Glis glis
GTGTGTGTGTGTGTGTGTGTGTGTGTGTGTGTGTGAGTGTGTGTGTGTGTGTGTGTGTGTGCTTCCCAGCTGCTACAAGCTGAGCATCTTTCCTCTAGTACCCCCTTCCACTATGATGGTCTGCCTCACCTTAGACCCAGAGCAATATAGTCAGCCAACCCTGGACTGAGACCTCTAAAATCCTAAGCCCCAAATAAACTTTTCCTCCTCGAAGTTGTTCTTGTCAGGTATTTTCATCATATTTGACTAACTCATGCACAGTCTTGGTACATCCTTCCTGGCCACCTGAACTGTCCTGTCACCACTATGGGACTGTGACTAGTCTCTCCACATTCTCTGCACATTGTCATTTTTGCTCGACTCTCTTTCCCTCCAGATTGTGAACTCCTCAAGGTCTAAGGAAGTATCTAATTTTCCCTCATTTCCACAAAACCTTACATTGGGCCCAGCCCCAAGTAATTTCCCAGTAAATGTTGGCTAAATTAAATGGAATTGAATTTGCTTTATGTAAAAAATTGAGGGCAGGAGAAATTTTAACAAATTATTTCTCTTCTCAACCTCATGCCTGGATTATTAAAGAGGTAAAGGGATCTATTTTTAGTGAACAGTGACAATTCAGCTCCCAAAGGGCCATGCTGGATCACTGCTGCCCAATCTTTCCACACATGTGCTTTTCAGAAGAAAGTCCTGCAGGCAGACTCTTGGTATAGCCAGACACCAGCTCAATGCATATTTAAAAGAGCCTTTGGACTATTTAATACAGAGTAGGGTAAGTAGAGTACCCTTTGGGGCAACTTTTATGATTACATGAACCAATGCCATTTCCTTTCAAAGTGCCAGCTGTTAGCCTTCTTTGCCCTTCTGTTCTTTAAAATTCGTTTTTTATACACAAATCCTTATCTAACGTTTAGAGAGTGAAAAGAAGGACAGACTCCCTGTGCTCACCACTCTGCTTTATGGACAAGAAAATACTTGGAGGAGAAGGTAGTTGATCTAAATTCTCTGTGTGGCCAACTTCAACTTTAGGATATTCTACCTGAACAAGGTCACATCTACAAATTCACCTCTGTTCACCTGGCTTACCCAGGATATATTGGGACTGCCACTTGTATAAAGACCTGCTCAGCATTTTGAGAGAAATAATGAAAGAAGCTTTGAGACGGACTATAGGGAGAAAAGGAGCAAAGTATATCTGGAGACAGTACCCTGGGCAGGCAAGGAAAAAATCCTGATGTTAGTGACCACCATAAGCTTTGAAGCTGACCGTCACTACGGGGAAACACACTAGTAACATGCTGGGTAGTCCACAGAAACCCCCCTGTCTTAGTCCATTTTTGCTGCTGTAACAAAAATGCCCATGGATTGGGAAATTTGCTAATAATAGAAATGCACGCCTCACAGTTCTAGAGGCTATCAAGTCCAAGATCACTCATCACCATGCCAGTGGATTCACTGTCTACTGAGGGAACTAGGCTTCCAAGATGGGACCTTATTGCTGTGAACACACATGGCAGGAGAGCAAAGGGGTAAAAAGAAGGAGCACTGTGAAAAGACTTTTATAAGAACATTAATCCTATTCATGACCTAATCACCTCCCAAGGTTCTAGCCTAAGCTATCACACCAGGGAATAATTTTCAGCATATGAAATTGGGGGGTGGGGCGAATTCAAACCATAGCAATCCTCTAATGTAACCCTAGAAGAACATGTGCCAAGTTCCTTATTTTGTTTCCAGAAGATGACAAAAATAGAAATTGTTGGTGTTATGGACTAAATATGTTTGTGCACCCCCAAATTCATATAGTGAAGCCCTAACCATGATGTGATGGTATTTCGAGGTAGGACCTATGAGATTTAATTAGGTTTAGATTAGGTTGTCAGAGGGGGACTCTTCTGATGGAATTAGTGTCCTTATAAGAAGAGGGAAAGAGAGACAGAGAGATAGAGTCACATGAGGACACAATGAGAAGGGAGCTGTCCACAAGCCAGAAAGAGAGCCCTTGTCAAGAATCAAATCTGTCAGCACCCTGATCTTGGACTTCCAGTTTCTAGAAATGTGAAAAAAAATGTCTGTTGTTTAAACTGCCAAGTTAATGATATTTTGTTATAGCAGCCTGAGCTCACTAAGACAGTTGGGCTAACCTTTGGTACAGAATAAAGAATGGCAAACTTAAAGGCACATTAAAGGCACATCAAGATTTGGGTGGAAGAAGCATGGAGAGTATTTGTAAGCCAAAAGATGACTTCTTGTTTCACCTGCCACACAGCCCTGAGCAATTTGTCCATTGCCTCTGTGTTTCAGGTTCTTCTCCACCAAGTGGCAGCGATGTGATGCCCACTCCTGTGGGATGCTGTGCATATTCAAAATGGTAGTGTAAGGAATGGGATGAATGGGCTCCTGGTGAGGGAAGGAAGACTAGTGCAGCAGCAAGAAGAAAAGAGAGAAGGCAAAACAGAGGCTGTCGAAGCTGCCCCCAGCTGCAGAGGGAAACCTGGAAGAACTGCAGGTGGCAGCCGGAGCAGGGAAGATTCAAAAGCTGCCCAGGTAAAGGGCAAACTACCTGAGACCAAGAAGGAAGGAGAGGGGAGCTGGAAAGACTAGAATCCCAGTTGGTTACTACCATGCCTGGGGCTTAAGACCAGAGCCCACAGACAATGTCATAGGTGCTCCCTGTGTCCTCCTCCCTCCCCTGGCAGGATGAAGTAAGAGTGTGTGGGTTTTCCTTGCATAAAGGCATTTCAGAGGTATGCCCACCAGCATTGTGGGGATGGTAGGGTCTGTCTCTCTCTGCAAGGACTCAATAGCCCCTTGTTTTGCCTTCTATAGAGCTGAATGTGAGATTTAGGCTGATGTTTTATGTAAGGGAAAAGGATGCTGAAGATGATATAATGCAAATGGGTATTCCATACATAGCCACTTCCTCCCTCCAGGAAGCTGAAGAAAGCTGGGCTCCTGAAGCACAGAAGAGCTAAACAAAGAACTCCAGCATCCTGTCGGTTCTGACTTGTGCGATTCCAATTTGAATCATGCTGCCACAAATGTAAAATGACTTCATTTTCCTGTGCCAGATCCCCTGGGGATTTCAGACTTGTTTATGCCTTTCTGAAATGAAGCTCAGCCCAGCCCAGGCGAAGGAAAACACTTCTATAGGCAGGAGGCTGCCGGAGCCAAAATATGAGCAGAGTCTATTCATACTCCTTTGACAAAGCTCATCCTCTTAGAACAAGGGAACTTCAGTCCCCAGTGGCCCAGGCTTGGCAGCATAGTGAGGGCTGGTTTCATGCTGGAGTTTAGAAGCTAGTGCTCAAACACAGCACTTGATGCTGGGAGCCTAGAAAGGTCACCTTACTTTTACTAGGAACTCTACTCCCAACATAGTACTATCCATACATATAGCTCCATTCCTTGACAATTTATAAATAATGAGGCTGGACTGGAGACCCACACGTACCAGGTTATTAAATTTCATGAGCAGCACGTGGTCTTATGTTTTGGTTTCCTGGATATGTCTTCCACCCTTGCTCATTTACCAAGATAGATGTGCACTGGTAGATATTTATGACCACCTACCATGTGATTAGAGGCATCAAAGAGAGATAGTAAGACAAACAAGGCTCTGGTTCCAAGTTTGAAAGGTTTCTTGGTATAGGTTTGGAACCAAGTCCTGCTTCTCCTGTCTGCTGTTTCCTCATCTACAAAACTGATTCTCAAGAATGACCCCCAAGGCCCCATGGGGGAGATTCCATGAGACAATGGCCATCGAGAGCCCACAGAAATGGCATCTACCCCTTCACTCTGGCCTTATTCCTGTTGGATTAGCTTTGGGAGGGGGGATTTACACAGTTCTTGCCTTCCACATCCCCATCCTTAAGGAATTAACTGATGACAGCGAATGCAAGCTGCGGATCTCTGAGCCGGTCAGAGAGAATTAAGTGTTTTGCACCCCTCAGTATTAATGAAGCCAAGTTGGCATGTGAGGTAAGTCGATACAGTGAATATTCCAAACCAGAAATAAAGACACTGTACATGCAGAAGGTATCCTATACAAAGAGAGAATTGTTTTCATACAGTTAACTAAGTAATTGAAATGCCCCACCCCCCAAATCTTGTGAATGTAAATAGACCCATGTTAATTTTCTACACAAAAGACTTCATGGAAAAGGGTAGGAAAAAACAATAGGTTTGGAGCTATCAGAAAGACTGTACAAAAGATCACCTCCGGAGAGAAATTACCACATGTGCCCAAGCAGAAACAGAATTAGAGGAGGTTTTAGAAGCAGCCAGGAGGATTTATTTAATCAGACTCATAATAAAAAAAATTCAAGGCCCTTCTGTCTCTAAATTCTTGCACATCAGCTTGTACTCACTCTAATGAGATTTTTGGGGTTGATGAGCTGCATTTGCCTCTTATTATGCAGTTAGTTGAAATGTGCTTCTTTAATCTCTGTGCAAAAAATTTGAGTGAAAAGGAATGTGTTTTTAAAGGACAGTGCCTCCTCAACTGGGTGTTCCCAGGCCACATCTGACTGAATGGCCCTCAAGGGAGACAAAGCAGGAAGAATTCCTCTGTGGTTGTTATTCCAAACAAGGCCCCAGTATTTTCAGGCATGCATGGGAGGGGTGGGGGAAAGGTTGGCCTGCAGGAGAACAGGAGCCTGAATTCTACACCCCACATCTACTCATCCATTGAAGGCATGCCCTGAGACACAAAAGTATGTTGGCTCCCTTTGTATCCAGTCTTACAGTTGTTAGTGAGCAGAGATTAATAGCTTTACTTTGTAGAGAAGGAAAACCCAGGATCAGAGAGGTGAAGTAACTTTCCAAAGGTCACACAGAAAGTGTGACTTCAGACTCACAACCCCTTCTACTGCCAGCCCTTCAGCCGCCATGTCCTTTCGCCAGCCCTAACTTTTCCCAACTGAACTAGCAGGGTGGACCACGCTGTCTCTTTCACTCTTCCAGCTTTAAAAGAAGCTAAGTAAGAGGATTTTCAATAGTTATCATACCAATAAAGTTCACGTCCCAAGAGTCATGGGATACCCATGAAAAGTTCTTCAGATGCAAAAGGTAATTGTGTCTTCACCAGATGAAGAAAAGGAAGCTCACTAAATTCAAGTGACTTTTCCAAGTTTAAGTAGCTGCCTACACTCTGATATCTGTCTCCCCGGTGCCTAGTCTTGTATGTGACAAACAGTTGGCACTTAGCAAAGATTTTAATCAATGAATAAATTTCAAATTAGAAAATCCACCCTCGTAAGGATGCTAAAATCGTTCTTGTCTTTATACATAGGTGGAATCAGCATCTCCCTGCCAATTTTACCGAAATTAAAGGTTAAGGTTTCCTGGGAAAGCTGCTTTTAATAGAACAGCTACTGTACCATTAGAAATACTTAAGAAATAGTCTCTTATCTATGCCTATAGAAGAGAGAATAAAGTTGCCAATGTTCCCTAATGTTGTAAATAAATTGACTAACTCACCATAATTCATGAGATTTAGTGAATAGCTACGATGTACTAAGTTCTTGACAAGCCACAGGAGCCCTATGGTAAATGAAACTCAGTTGCTGCTGTCAGGAATTCACAGTCTTAGGTTGCCAAAGAGGCAAGAAAACAGGCAACTATAAAGTGGCACAAGGCATGAAACCAGAACAAGAGATCCTGAGATTTGATGGGACACAAGGGGTCACCTTGCATCGCCTTCGGGCCATGTTAGAATAACTGTAGGATTTGTCCTTTGTTAAAGCTGAAAGTAGCTGTGAGTTCAATTCTGATTAAATTTCATCTAACTAAAAGATCCATCACACCCTGAGAGGGGCACAGAAATGTACAAGAGCGCACGAGGGTCACTGTCAGTGGTAGAACAAAGGGTACCTGAGGTTGATGCCAGCATTAGTTCTCCGGTGGCATATATGGTACACTATCAAAGACAATGAATGATGTCTCTGTCTTGCTTAGGCGGACAGCCCTCCGGTCTTCGCAAAGGCCATGTGAAGCATGTTTCATCCCCCTCCCCCTTTATATAGGATGGAGAAAACACAGCCAATCACACAGCAAGGTACCCAGGGTTGGAATCCAGACCTTCCTGTCTCTAAGTATCAGATGTGGAAACAAGTCCATCAGCGTATGGAATGGAACCTAAAGGCCACTAGGGAATCCCAACTCTTCTCTCTCCTTTACAGATGGATGTCCCATGGTGGACACATTATGGTGAGCTCAGAGGCACAGTCTCCTAAGAGCGGTGAGGTCATCAGCCGTCACACTCAGGACTGACTAGACACTTGCATGTGACTTGGTCCAGTTTAAGGGCCATAGGACGTGAAGGAGGTGGCAATTCACAAGTCATCCTTTGGAGAATAATAGAAATGATTGCCGTGCTCTGGTCGCCCAGAGCCATTAATGGGCCTGGGTAAACGATGATTTCATTACAGTTCTGTCTGAAGTAAAGGAATGTATGGGCTGACCTCGCCTGGCTTCTTCATCTGTGGGCCCCTGGGACTGCCGTTCCTGGGCTGAGGTGGTAGGAACTGAGATATACATCTCATCTGGAGTGATTTGTTTTGTATATCTCTCAAGATTCAGGGAACAGATTGTTAGAACAGATTTTTTTTATTTTCCTTTTTGTTATGTTTTAATACTATAGTGTATGCAATGGCATAGAAAGAACTGTTTGAAATCTGCTATATTCTTTCTTATTTTAAACTGCCTCCCATGTACACATATCTACATATGGTGCTTGAGACAGTGACATAAGTAAGTAGGCAGCACAAAACCTCGAGGAGGGAGGTTTCCCTCTCCACTGTGGCCAAATATCTTCAAGGGGCTCTCCTGCTTGCTACATAGGAAAATGGACAAATATGATCTAATCCTGGTGCTCATAACTTATAGCCCCAATTAAGGTTCCCTTTCGCAGAAGATTGGAATATTTAGTCAACCTTGCTCTCCTATTGTAGCCAATGCTTGTACATTGTAGTTTGATGTTATAAAAATCAGCAATGATGCTGTAGATGTTTATTGACTTATGTTTAGGCTCTTGACCTGGAGTCTCTTGTTCAATTCAACTGGATGATTTTTGTAAGTTGCTGTCTAAGTGCATCTACTAGTGAAAAAAAGCTGTGCAAGAGTTACAGGTGCATCTCTGGCCTGCAGGAGTTCCCAGGCTGATGGAAACACATGTTGAGAAGGATTGAAGATTGAACATATAGAGATACCTGTCTTGGGTTTTGTTTTTCTTTCTTTCTTTTATGCTGCTGGGAAAGAATGCCTGAGACTGGGCAATTTACAAAGACAGGAAATTTATTTTCTCACACCTCTGGAGGCTGGGAAGTCTGAGATCAGAGAGGCCCTCTTGGCTGTGTTATCCTATAGTGGACATTGGAAGAGCTAGAGCAAGAGAGGATGAGAGACGAGAGACATGGAAGGAGGCAAAAGTGGACTGAACTCATCTTTTCATAAGGAGCCCAATCCCACCATAATGAACCTACTGCAGAGATACCTCCTGAGATAACACACTGATCCATCGCGGAGGGAGCTCTCATCTCTCAGGGCCCAATCACCTCTCAACAGGCCCCACCTCCCAGCACTGCAGCATATGGAATCCAGTTTCCAACACACGCTCTTGGGGTACACATTCAAACCATAGCAACACCATGAGCCAAAGTCCATAAACCACATGCTCTTCCCATCAAAGTGGTTACATTAGCCACTCAGAAATAGGAGAACTGAATAGAGGGAGAGTGTGCTTTTAATTTCACAGGAATGATCAGTCCCCATTCTGAATAAATTTGAATAACATAATATATCAAGAAAAAGGATCCAAAGCCATCCGCTGAAGCCCAGTGTCCTAGCTGTCATACCTGCCTCCCACCTCAAGGATTGCAGGAGGATTCAAGTCAAAGCACCCAGCCCTGCAGCACACATATGATTCAACCACGCCATCACCATGAGCCCTCCAAACTTCCAACAGTTTCAGAACACAGAAAATTGAGTAAGAAAGCAAAGACAATATGAGGCCAAGGCAAAAGTGATGTTGAAAGATAAAATGAAATAAAAGGAAGGACACAAATTGTGAGTATTCCTTGGGGGGAGGGAGATATTTTCCAGGGAAACAGGAGCAAATTGTAGATGATTATTGCTTTTATGTTTAAGAAATTAAAGAAAATGTGAATGTTAGGAAAACCAGATGAGACCCACATGGTGAATGATAAATGTTGTTATCAGTGATACAGAAAATAACAAGGGGAAAAATAGCATCAGTGAGGATTTTTAAAAGGGCATCAGAAGCATTCAAAACATACAGAGCTGACATGACACTATAGAAATCTAAGTCAGTGACATAGAGGGTAGAATAAGAAAAATTCCATAGAATTAGGAGAAAAGGGGAAAAAAAAGTCCAAGCGATGAATATACATCTATGCAGTAGACAACACAGGCATCACTTTCAGATAATTATTATTGCTAATGTAGTAAAAAGAATGTATTAGGCAAAACAAGTATTCAAATATGTAAATGAATTTTTTCAGGAAATGAAGACAGATCTGCAGACTTGAAGGGTTCAGTGTGTTCCAGGAAGACTTTATGGAGAATGACTAGCATTATGCCGTGCCTACACAAATATTATCTAATCTAAAGGGATAAAGAATGATACCAGTGTTCGGGCTACAACAATTGACTTACAAAGCATGGATGGACTCCTAAATTACCACAGCAACATTAAATGATAGAAAAAATGAAGTAATTACACAACTAAACAAAGTGACTTGTGATCCGAGAATTCTGTATACAGCCATATTCTGAGATAGATAATGATAAAGGGAAAATGTTAATATATACTCTTCTTGAAAATTCTACTTTAAGACATATCCCACTTAACAAAGAAATACTATTAGTCATGATAACCATTGTGACAATTCACATATAAATAATGCATAGAGTGAAAGGATTGAAACATTTAATCCATTGAAAGGAATTATGTAATTGGGAGGCTGAGACAGGAGAATAGGAGGTTGGAAGCCAGCCTCAGCAACTTAGTGAGACTGTTTCAAACTTAAAAAAAAATAAATAGGGCTAGGGATGTAGTTCAGAGTTAGAAAGTCCCTGGGTTCAATCCCCAGTAACAAAAGAAAAGAAAGAAATTATGTTAAAGATTTCTGAGGCTCTCAATACACACTTGCTAAATTATTTTTATTTGAGTTCTACCAGTATTGATTCCCACCAATAGTGTATGTACTCTGCTCAGCCTTAAACTTAAAAAAAAATAGTTTTTTGCTAATGTGTCAGAATGAAAAACCCTGTTTATGTTTTGTTACATTCATTGTGGCTCTCCTATTTTGGGGTTTCTCAGTACCAACAGAGAGGGGTGTCTTGACCAGTGGGTACCAGAAGGCATGCCCATGCATCTGCTTCAGAGTCCCCAAGGCAAGAGCACTGGTCTGGACCACCCACCACTGGTTTGCACAACTACTGTATTGTAGATCTTAGGTAGGTGTGTTTGTTTTTTATTGCTGCAACAGAATACATAAGACTGGGTAATTTACAAAGGAAAGTAGCTCGTTTATCTTACATTTAATAAGTTTGGAAGTCCCAGAGCATGGCCCCAGCATCTGTTGCGTGTCGGGAGAGGGACCCGTGGAGGAAGAGCAAGCGGGCATGCGTGGAAGAGGCAAACATTGGAGAGGTGGACTCACTTTATAACAACCAGCCCTGCGGTAACTAATCCAGCCCCAGAAGAGAGCTGTGTTAATCCCTCTCCATGACCCAATCATCTCTTGAACTCCTCTTTCCCCAGTACAGTCACAACGGCAATCACATTTCAACAGGCGTTTCAGAGGGGACAAACCAGATTCAAACGGCCGTGATGGGTGATGCCCAAATCGAGTACAAGACACAAGATCATGGTTTTAAACCCTGAGCAACATGTCTGCAAACCACAGCTGATTCGAAGGACACCCGAGAAGACTGGGAAAGGAAAGGAAAAAGAAAGAGGAAAAACAGTGATCTAAATTGGCGACCAAGAGGTAACTTTTACTGGGGTTCATTGGTTGCCTGCAGCAGACTGTGTATCTGTTACTAGAATATTCTACACACAACTATATCCACAGGTATATTAAGATAAAGGAAAAATATCAGCAGTGTATTGTGTGAACACTGCAGAAATATTTTCGGTGCAGGTGGCTCCCTGGATCTCTCACCCTAGTGTGTGACCTGCCTGTGCATTTCCAGGAGGGCTGGGCCAGGTATCCCAGGAGGAGACACCCTGCAGAGCAGCTGGCACTCGGTGAAAGCTGCTTCTGGTCCCAACAGCTGTTTTGATTTTGTGACAAAATCCTTGAAAGGGACACTGCATCTGGCCCTGACCACAGATTAGTCAGTCTTATTATCAGAGGCACAGCCATGCCAACACTGGAAATATGCAAAGCATTCTAAACTTGTTTTCTTTTCCTTGTGTCATGACAATTCCATGAGGGCAACACAAACTCCTAGCGCTCTATGCGAGGTAGAGGAATTCTTCTCATCCAACAATTTCTAGATTCTGTGAATGCCTAATCAACTAAGCTGGATGGAGTTGGATGGTCCAGACTATGAGGAATAAGAGGTCTTTATTTACAGAGAAGAGATGGAGGCCCAGAGGAGGGGACAAGGGTTAAAACTGTCACTTTGGATTCCTGGTGAAGCAGGAGACTTTCTGTTAGCTATTGTTTTATGTGCAATAAGTGAATTTTGCTCTGCACATTTTACTTTAATGTAAGAGACTTCTCAAGGCCAAGTGCAAGGAAAGCGTCTATTTGGATTTGTGTCTTCAGTCACAGGCCAGGCGCAGAGTAGGTAACTGTAACTCCTGTGCTGACTGACCCTCCTGTAGACTGAGCTCCTCAGCAGCCCCTACGTGACCATGGGGGCTGTGACTGTGATCTGCTCCCTCTGCATGGGACATGCCCTTTCTCTGCATCACCCCCCAGCACCACAAACCACAAATCAACAAGGTGGTGGGGGGCGATGCTGCGGCAGTGCGGACACATTCAAAGACCCCAGGTCTGTTTGGTTTTGTCTGGTAAAACTTGACAACAGCTCCAATCTATTTATCTTGAAAACCCTCAAGGATAATACCAACAGTTCACAGAAGGAGAATTAGTCATAGGCAAACATGTTTTCCCGATATTGCCCCAAGAAAAATAACCCCCTTCAATGTTCTCTGATTTCAGCATCGCCTAATTTATGGAACATTAGGCCGGGATCCTGAGGTTCTCATTTCATCAAAAATTCTGCCACAAGAGTTGCTGGGCTGCCAGGGTCTCCCCAGACTCCGCAGGATCCCTGCGGATTCGCCTGTCTTTCCAGCTGATATGTCTGCAAAGGTCAAATATGCTGCTTCCCCCTCCACTCCCTCTGCTGTTATAAAGAAATAAATGTCCAAATGACTAAATTTCCATCGTGGTTTTTTTTTTTACAACTCTGTTTGGTGTGGAACATCAATGGAAGTCCTTGCATACAGATACGAGAAAATAGTGATTGTAGGCTAGAGGGTAGCCCTCTCCCTTCATCTTATAGATGCTTATGGAACACGTATTGTGTGCAGGCACTAGAGATGGAGTGACAAATAAGATACAGCGCTCATGGAGCCGCCTGAGCTGTGACAGAGGTAACCCAGCATGGCCCCCAAGTCCCAGCACTTTGAGGAGGGATGTGCTACTCAGACTAGATGTCAGATGGCCTCTCACAGGATACTGAGTCTGAACGGTGTTCAAAGGGGTGAAGGGAGTTGGCTAAGAGATGAGAGAGCAGAGGATCATTATTATTCAAAATATCACATCTTCTTATTATAAGCTATTAAATTTTATTATTCAAATAGGAATAATTTAAAATTGCGTAGTCTGAACACTTTAGATCTGGGAACCCAGCACTTTATCTAGCAGGATGCTGACTCTATGAAGGTGAAGCAACCTGCCCAACGTAGGTGACAGGGCAGAGAGTACTCAGGTCCCTGCCCTGAAGCTCACATGCGTGGAGAAAAGGACAATAGCCAGGAAAACCCTGTCGCCCTTATCTCCGCGCTCCTCCGCAATGACCCCGTGCCACACATGGGGCTGGAAAGCCTCGTAGGTGCAGAAGCAGCGGACACCCTGTGGCTCCAAGCACTCACCACCATCTCCGATCACTCCCCACAGTGATGCACCCTGTGGGTTGTTGTGTGTCCAGCCCCACTGGACCTCGGCCGGTCAGCACCGCACTGTGCTCCATGTGACGCTGAAAAGTAGACACGCTGTCCTCATACCACATGAGGAGCTGAAGCCCACAGTGTGTCCGGCGCCTGCAGCAGTCACACAGTGGGGCTGGAACCCAAGCCTGTATGACTCCAAAGCCAGTGCTCGACCCATAACCACCTTTATCCACATATTACTAGAGTAAAAAAATTCATTAGCTCTGACCCAAAGGGGGCTTTAAGATTCCCCTTATCCCCCAACTCACTACTCCACTAGCCTCTCCACAGTGCCAAAGCCTTGTTTGTGTGTGTGTGTGAATCTAAACAACCAACGGTGCTAGTTACAACTAATAGTAACTAATAGTGGAGAGACTGAAATACTAAATTTTCAAACATCTAAATTTTTATGATTAAATCCTCTTTCTTTATAGGACTGTACCTACCACAAGTGCTGTGTGCATGTCTATTTCTGTCGCTCTGAATCTCGCTCTGAAGTATAATTACAATGCACCAATAAAATAAGAACTTGGGAGGCTGAGACCGGAGGATCCGGGTTCGTAGCCAGCCTCAGCTACTTAGTGAGGCCCTCCGCAACTTAGTGAGAGCCTGTTTCAAAATAAAGAATAAAAAATAGGGTTGGGGGTGTAGCTCGGAGGTAGAATGCCCCGGGGTTCCATCCCCAGTACTGCGCAAAAAAAATAAATAAATAAAATAAGAAAATAAAAAAAGTCTATATCTATTTTCCACTGTGATCACTGGATACTATAACTTCTCCAGAGGCACAGGCAGGCCATCCGATTCCGGCAAACATCAGAAGTCCTCTTCCCGAGGTTCGATTTCATCTAACAGGACATAGGGAGCCACTGAAGGTTTCTGAGCAGGACAGACACAGGATCGTCTCTGTTCATAAGAAATAGCAATGTGAAGGATGGATCTGCCTCTCCTTGGCACCAGTGCCGAGGAGACGAGAGTGTCAGGATAAGAAATGAAGGAGAAGTGAGGAGACAGAGGAATGATCATGGTGGAGAGGTTCCTGCTCGAGAGGGTACAAGCTCCAAGAGGGCAGAAACACACGACGCTTCCCGACCGCTTTACTTCCAGCATGCAGAATAATGGCTTGAAAATAGTCAGTGCTCAAGAAATATTATAAATGGTGCAGCTCCTGTGACCGAGGACCTGAAAGCACGTGGAGTGTTTTAGTAAGGAGGAGATGGCAGTCAGCAAACCCAGGGCTCCTTTGGAAAGAACTGTCTTCATTGATTGAATGGATTTGAGAGACTGCAGAACAAAGAGCGGTTCATAAGAGCAGAGCCCACACCCAGCAGGACCAGCCAGTGAGTCATGCCCGGGGAATGAGGGAAAAATTGGGAAGGCAAACAAAAACGAAGGAGTTCACACTGCCTGCGCGGTAATGGGCATCAGCTACTCTCTCGTCTGCTTGAAGCGCCCACTGTGGCGACCTGGCCATCAGAGCTCCGGGAGAGGCAGGAGCCAGCCTGCTGGTGGATTGTGCAAGACACTTCCAGGCATCCAGGCAGGAAACATCACCATGGCCTCTCATCTCACTTTCGTCCTGGTTGTTGACACTCAACCAGTGGCAAATGTCTATCGATGGCATACTCCTTGCTCCCCATGTCCACTATCCCTGCCCTGGTTCCCCATCATCCTTGCCTTTCTCCTGGATCACTGATACAACCTCCCAGACACTACGTGCCCCAGACACGGCCCATCCTAAACATCACTGACTGATTATATTCTTAATACAGCTATGATTATGGTAAACACCTACCATAAACTCCTCTGGGCTTTCCTTGGTCTGGAAAAGTTCTATCTCATGACTTACCACCAAGGAAGGCCCTCCATACATGTTCTCAGTCTTGCCTGCTAGCCTCCTTTCCTACCAGCAACACTCTGCTTCCTTCACCCAGTTATCTGTTTTCATACATTCTCAATGTCCTTAGCCAGGAATGCCGGTCACCATCTGCCTCACTGGCCACCCTTTCTGCAAAGCATTATCCTCGCTCTCTTCTTTGACTACTCAAAGGAAGTTAGTTGACATTCTTTTATGCTAAGGATCATTTTCTGTCTTGAGTTATGATCATCTATGCACAGACCTTCCTTTTTCTATTAGACTGCAAATCCTCTGAGAGTAGGATGTGTTATTTGTAACCCTCCAGACGCCTAGGCCTTTGTTTGACCTCATTTGCAATTCACTACACGGGAATGAATACGTGAATGAATATTTAACTTTCATTGTTATATAAAATAGGTCCAACATGGCCATCACTCCAGAGTCCCAGGAAGCGCATGGTGAGAGCAGGTTTTATCTTCTTCTAGCCTCAAGGATGGGTCTACTGTGGGGTGACAGGAGAAGGGACCACATGGCCTGCATGCTCCTGCCCAAGTCAGCTCAAGCTTACTGCCCATTCTCCCACACTGTGTGCGTGGCTGGAGCTGATTTAAGAGGACACATCCGTTTCCTGTAGCTTCTGGTGCTTTCTTTATCATGTCCTACCCACAACCCTTCAGCTGCCCCTTCCAGTCCCCTACCTGTGATAGCTCAGATTTAGACGCACTCTTCTCTAGAGGAGGAGGGCCTGAATTAATCCTAACTATGCGCTCAGGAGCATTGCCCTTGAGTTTATCCAGGTATTTTAGCATTTCCTTTTGGAAAACGATTGCCTCTGGTTTGATCGTTCTAAAACCACCCTTGTTTACTTTGCTCAGGTCTCCTTAAACACCAGGAAACGAAGACACAAGAACTGACACGGATCCTTGTTTTTGAGGTTTAGTCTCAGGATTAGTATTTCATCGGGGGTTTTCAACCATCTTGCAAGGCCGGTATTTTAATCCCCATCATACAGACGAAGGAGCAGAGGAATTCCAGGCTATTACAGATAAAGTTTACAATGCATGACAGAGACCTAGAGGGTAGAAGGCAGTCCCTTGTTCCCTCAAGTCAATAGAAGCGACAACAATAATTATAATGTAATAGCTTTTTAACAGCCAACCTTTGAAATTTGGCAAAACAAACTGATTTCTTAATAGTATTGTTCATTTACCTTCTATGGGATGGTTTATAGCACACATATATATTTTCGCCATTTAACTTCAACTCTCTGAGATAGAATTGAATATATAATTATTTATGTGACTGAGGAAACAGGCTTAGAGGCATTTTATGCCAAACACAGGGTCACAGAGGCAGTCAAGTACTTGATATTGACTGAGATCTGCCTGGCTTTATTAAGAAAAGCCACCAAGAGCAAAGGGGGGAGGAGACAGAATTACCATGTGCTGGTCTTGGAGAGGTGGAGGGCTCAGTCCTCCGTTCACTAGCATTGCACAGTTCCATATAGTCTGGTAGGTGGTTTGGTTCTAGTTTGGCCTTAACAGCAAAACAGGTCCTGGGGTAATTCTTACATATACTGACAAGTCAGCCTGCTTTTTTTTTTATGGTCCAGAGAAACTGGCATAGCATGGAGAGATGGCTAGGTGAAAAAAGTATGGTTCTGTTTTAATTTTTGTTCAAGATTTATGATGTTGAGGATCAGCCTGGGTACTGGAATAAAGAGACCTGAGCCCAGGTCCAACACTCCAGGTAACTGCCCCTGTCACCGAGCCTGCAACCTCCCCAAGCCTCAGTTTTTTCATCTGTAAAAGGCGTATACATGCTCTTACTCTTACTCACAGTCTGTTTGGGATATACTGAATGAAGTGAGGGTAAGTCCCCTCCCTTCTCTGGGCCTTAATTTGCCTCACTTACCCTCTTGCCCCCAAAATGACAAGGTGATCGCAACCAAATACCAAGAGACCCAAGATGTTATTTCCACCCATCTGTCAGGTACACATATTAACATCCCAATTAACAATGAAAAGAATTTAATTTCACAGGAATCAAGAGAGATGAGCAAGTAGCACAGCTAGTACAGAAAGCAAGAATTAAAACCCAGAACTAGGAACCCAGATTATAGGAACCCATAAATTATCAGATGTATAGTCCACTTGAGGGAACCTCTCCTCTTAGTTCTGTCTATAAGTAGTCATGGTTTAAAAAGGAGGAAGTAACTCTATTGTAATGATTAAGGGATTAAAGAAGAGAGTGCCGGGGATGCCCACTTTGTTGTCCATTGATGGGACCATGGGTCCGCCAACACAGACTGTGAAGGATGCTAGTGCTCCTTGGGAGAGATATCAACACTTTGCCACCTCCACACATTCACTTCCAGTCACTCCACTACCAGAGCCAGCTGGTTCCCTCAGTACCACTCCGCTGGGGTAACGTTCACAGATGATCACCCCCGAATTCCTTATTACAAAACCACTGGACACTATCTAGACCTGGATCTACCTTACCTAGTCCTGTTCACTTCCTTCTGGAAATCCTTTCTTCCCACAGCTTCAGCACTCACCTCCCCTCATTTTCCTCCCACTCTTAGAAGAACCCCCGAGGAATCTCTTCCTCATGCTTCAATGTCATTTTGCTTTGTACTTCTTTCCTCATCTCCCTTTTGTTCCCACTCTGTCAGATTTTGACTTGAAATCGCACCTGTCCCCAGAGCTCTGATTGGTTTTTGGGTTGAAATGATTCTCACATCTGTCATTCTAGCCCAGATCTCTTTCTTGCATTCCAGTCACCTAGAGGACATCTCCAGTTTGACGTCTCAAAGTTATTTTAAACTCAACCCAGCAGAACTCCCTGAGTTCCTAAACTTCTCCCTCCTCTGCCCCAGGATGAAGCTGCCACATCAGTAGAGAACTCTGTCTGGAAACGCGGGCGCCATTCTGGACACAGCCCTCTCTTTCTGCCCCCACTTCCAATGACGCAGGACATCCTATGGCTCTTACGTTCTTAAAACTGCTCTTAAGTTCTTCTGACTCTTTGCACTTATCTCCATTCTTGCTGCTTCCAAAGTAGTTCACACCGCCATTGTCCCTGATGAACTTTACGGCAACTTCTAGAAGGGCTCTTTCACCTTCTTCCTGGCCCACCTCAGGCTGCTCTGTGATCTCCTGTCATGCGACTTCTCTGCCCTCACTCGCTAAGATCTCCTGATTGGAAGGAAGAATACAGACCCCTCCTGTGACATCTGGACCCTTCAAGATCTCATCTCCACCTTTCCAACTTTATCTTTTCTGACTTTTCACCTATATTTTAGTTTTTAGACATTCCAAACTTCCTGCAATATATGAGCTTGCCACCTTCCCACACTTGAAGGCTACAGCACATGCTCTTTTTTTATCTGAACCTCCTATCCTGCCTTTCTTGGCTGACCCACATAGACCCTTTTGCTCTCCCCATAGGGATCATCTCCTCTGAGAAGCCTTCTTAGAATTCACCTCTTAAGAATTATTGTGTGTTCTTCTGATGTGTCCTCATAGCACCTTGTTTCCACTGATAACAGTATTTAGCACAGTTTTTATTTATTTATTTATTGGGAGTTGGTACTGGGGATTGAACCCAGGGGCATTCTACCTACAAGCTACATCCCTAACCCTTTCTATTTTTCATTTTGAAATAGAATCTCGCTAAGTTGCTGAGGGTCTCGCTAAGTTGCCAAGATTGGCCTCATACCTGTGATCCTCCTGTCTCAACATTCCAAATACTGGGATTATAGGCAAGTGCCAACACACCCAGCTAACAGGTCTATATCTCTCTTTTATCCCTCCTCTTGTTTTTCCCCAAAACTTTGTATGCAGAGATCTGATTTCACTCATAGTTATAAGTCCAGTTCATAAAACAGTACCTAGAACAACTGTTTTCTGGAATAAATGAACAAGTATGTGAACTTTACACATGTTGGCTGCACAACCACCTGATCTCAGAGCACATTCTGTACCTGGATCATTTACCAAGTCAAGGTTCAGCAGGTTAAGATGCTCACAATTTCAGGATCCTTAAAGCTATGGGAACCGCATGAGTTCCCATCACACAGTGACTCATGTCTACCCCAGGTTTCACTTTGAATTTTCAGATTCAAAGCAGTAAACATGTGCCTAGGGTAACTTAAACCTCAACGAAGATTCAATTATGCATATTTACATCATTTCCCCCCACTATTAGCTCCTTCTTTGATTCAACATCCTTTTTTCTCAACTCTGCTGTTTACAGAGGCAATTCATGGAAGCATGGTGGTTTGCAGATAATAAACCAGTAGCCCTACTTCCTAGAAGCCTCTGATTGGGAAATCATATGAGTTACTGACATCTTTCTCCTCTATTCACGATGCTCCTGAATCTATTTATAAATATTACTGGATTCGGATTCCCAAGTTCCCAGTCTGTACTACAGTGGTTTTTAAGGGATTTATTTTGAAAAGAAGACCTATGTAAATAAACAGGAGTTGACTTCTCTGTTTTTTAAAGCCATTTTCAGTCACAGATTTTCTGCTAAATGATTTCAGTATAGTAGTGACTGTCCTTCATTTATTTAACAAACATACACAGAGTTCTAACATGCAGCAGGTATTGTTATAGGCACTGAAGATTAAAAAATGAATGAGATTCAGCTCTTGCCTCAGGATGTTAACTAGAAGAAAGAGGCTTAACAAACAGCAAAAATATTATATTAAAGTGAGATCAGTCTAGTTCTCCCAGATGATCAAATACAAATTTCTATTATTATAACCTAGCATTCTATTTACTTGTATTTAATGTTACACTATACCGCCGGCCCCAGAGCATTCTGACTAAAGAAAAATTTTGCATATGAAGAACTCAAATTTATTCCTTTCAACTATTTTGTTTTAGATCATAGGACTTTTGTTTTCGTTGTTTATTACATAAAAGGCAACAAAATTTTGACTTATGATCCCATACGTTGGTTACATTCTTTATTTGCTATTTCTCTTCTTTGACCCTTTGCTCTAGGCCAGAAGGAGAATTGCTTTCAGAGCTGGGCAGCACGGATAGCTCTTCTATTTCCATTGAAGCACCCAGTCAAAGAAGAGCTGGGAAATTCTAAAAAACTCAAAAATTCCACTTCTAATTTCAATGCTAATTCTTTCTTCAAACCAAATTGAAAATCAGAGGAATTTCAGTGAAAATGGTAAGAAGAGATCATTTCCCCCAGTCTTTCCTTTTATGGATAAAGGAGATGGCTGAAGCTCAGAGATGGATCATATCATGTCCCATACAGTGCAGGAATGCCGGTGGGGAAATTATGGAGAAGCAAACTCGTGCCTTCTTTCCTCGTGCTATCTGTGCAAAGGAGAATAATAAAAATGATAGAATTAGGAGTGATTGTGTATATTCTTCAGACTGGGTCAGAGGAAAATATTTTGGATGCTTCATTTGAAAGCTGAAAATTAATGAAGTCTACTAAGTCATGAAGAAAATGGATTAGGCAAGTTTGACTTATGTACTTCCTTCTATTAGTACATGTTCTGACCAGAGCACACCACTGAGCTCCTGATTCAGGCTTTAAACTGCCTACCAGTCATTTCCACTTCTAGGTTTCACAAACAGGCCCCAATCTTAGTCATGATTTCCATATCATACCACAAGTAGACCATATGTCTTTCAAGGGATGGAACCATTACTTGGCCAATGGCCAAACCAGAAATCTACAAATCATTCTCACCTCTTTCTCCAGCATCTCTCAGATCAATCAAGTGCTCACACATCTGTCCGTCTACTTTCAAAGTGAGCATTATAGCATCATACAGTGAATTGGAATCAGAGGAAGAAAGTAAAACTCTCTTGCCCATATCTTAAGACAGAATGGCTTTCTACTATCCCGTGCTTCCTCTTTTTAATTTATTCCCACTTGTAACAACCATTCCCATCAATAGCCCTACTGTATGCCAGCCCACCTCTATCTGGGGTTTCAGGGATCACTGAAATCACAAAACCAAAACATACACACAAACAAGGAAACTGGGCACCATGATGTCAGTCAATCAAAGCAGCAAACAGAATATTAAATACTGAAAATAACTCAGACACTAAAATTCATATGACTTCACATTTATTCAAATGTTTATATACACGCTAAAATAAAATAAAGAATCAGAAGCAGGATTAAACATGGATATTCATGTATCATTATGGTATTCTGACTTTAATTTTTTTGGAAATATACTGAGGAGTGGCACAGCTGGGTCATATGGTAGTTCCGGTCCTAGTTTTTTGAGCAACCTCCATACTGATCTCCATAGTGGTTGTACTAATTCACAATCCCACCAACAATGTATAAATGTTCCTTTTCCCCCACATACTCACTAGCATTTTCTACTGTTTATATTCTTGATAATTGTCATTCTAAATGAAATGAGATGGAATTTCCCTGACAGATAAGGATATTGAAGATTTTTTATCATATATTTGTCGGCTATTTGAATTTCTTCTTTTGAGAAATGTCTATTCTGTTTCATTTCCCATTTATTGATTGGGTTATAGTTTTGTTTTGTTTGTTTGTTTGTTTGTTTGTCTTGGTGTTAAGTGTTTTGAATTCCTTCATATAGTCTGGCTATTAATCCTTTGTCAGAGGAGTAACTGGCAAAGATTTTCCCATTCTCCAGGCTCTGTCTTCATACTCTTGATTGCTTTGCTTTCTTTGCTGTGCAGAAGCTTTTTAATTTGATGTCATATTATTTATTGATTCTTGGTTTTATTTCTGAGCTTTAGGGGTCTTATTGAGAAAGTGTCTGTCTGTGCCTATTTGTTGGTCCTATGTTTTCTTCTAGTAATTGCAAAGTTTCTGTTCTAATTTCTAGATCTTTCAGCACAATTCATAATAGCTAAGTTATAGAACCAACCCAGGTTTCCCTCAAAAGATGAATCAATAAAGAAAATGTGGTATATACACACAATGGATTTTTACTAGCCATAAAGAAGAACAAAATGATGTCATTTTCAGGAAAATGGATAACACTGGAGACATCACGCTAAGTGAGATCAGTCAGACTCAGAAAATCAAGAGCTGCCTGTTTTCCCTCATATGTGGAAGCTAGAGAGAAATTGGGAAACAAAAGGGACTTCAGATACATGAGCAGAGATACCAGAGCAGAGATACCAGTAGAATAGTGGAAGGGAATTTAGGGAAGGAGATGGGAAGGGGGAAAGGGAGACTTGATGAAGGAAACAGTTCAAATAATGCTGTTTATATATATGCAGTTATCAATTACAATCTCAATAATATGTACAGGAAGGGGAGGGAGCGGAGTAGGATTCAGAGAGAAACACACCGAGTTGTGTGTGCATATATGTTTCTATCACTCTGAACCTTGTTATGCTGTATAACTGCAATGCACCAATGAAAGTATATTAAAAATAAATAAATAATAGAAAAAAACATAAACAAAGCTAATCATATTCACTACCCACAGACACACAGTTAACAGATTCAAAAGTATATTCTTTAGAAAGAAAGAAAAGAACCCTAGGAGGAAGCTCTGAGAAGAAGGAATTATGATGAAAGACAATAGGAGTAGGAGTAAAGACAGTAGGAGTAAATCCAAATAGATATTGTCAGTAAAAATAAGAATCATAATAAAAATACCCTATTCATGGGGTTAAAAAACACAAGAGAAACTAAGATAGTGTCAACACTTATATTTAGGAAGAAAAGTATGGGAATAAAAAAGTCAAGAGCCAAATATTGTTGAGGAAGAAGGGAAAGCAATTAACTCTATACTATGTCGATTTAATTATTATAATTTTGGGGTAATTAACATAAAAATGTAGACTTTCATTTCCGTATCTGTAGAAAAGATGAAATGAGAAATAGTACTTAATCTAGTCCAAGTAAGATAAGATTTTTTAAAGGAAAAAAGTGAAATAAATAGAGTGCAGAAAAAACAGAATTTATAAAATAACTTGAAGTATATTAGTAATAACATGAAAATATGAACATGACTAGGATATATTTTTTAAAAATGCAAATATATTTGGAACATGAGTACTATTTGGGACACCAAGATACAGAAACAGTTCTATGTGTATATCTTTTAAAAGTAGAAAAAGTGACTGTTAGACCGAGTACAGGTTGTGGAAGCCTCTTAAGTTGCTAATGCTGAGCCCATATTCTTCAATTTTTCTGTTCAGTAATTTTCCCCAAAAAAGAAATACTCTTATGGCTTAGAGTTCTGTCTTCATGGTGATCTGTTTTCCTTCTCTGATGTCTTAGTGTGAGGCCTCATGATTTTACCACTATTAGAACTGACCTCAGTCTGTCTCAAAATGCATTCAATGGCTCATTTCCCCACAGCAGAAATGTCAAAGGCTCGCTCCTTCTTTGTCTTCCCATACAGAGGTCGGCACTCATGGTTTCATTTATTCTTCCCTGGGAGACAAAAACCTGCTGTGCTGATCAACCGTTTTACCAAGACACAACGTCGGCCATCAGTGTGCCCAGAGACCTTTTTCATTGAGTCAGCCGCTGTCAATATCCAAGTTCCAGCTCTGTCCAAGGTCAGGGCAATTGTTCTAGGAAGCCAGGGGGCAAGCCTTCAGCCAGAAGACCCACATTCTGCCTTGACCCTGTTTTTTACACCTGAACTTTCTGAACTGCAAATTTCTAGGGGGAAAAAAAAACAAGTCATCAATGGCTTGGTCCTGAATATTCAACCTCTCAAAAGCCCTGTGAAGTATGACTTTTTTTTTAATTCCCTATTCTCCAGGTTAGGAACTGTGCTTTATCAAGGTCAGTCATTTTTGTAGGCTCACATAGAGGAAGTCAGGAGCTGAAGTCTGAACCTGGACTCTGAGCCAAGTCTTGTGACCCTGACTTCACCCCGAGATGTCCTGTCAGAGGTAGTTTTGTAAAACCTGGAGCACTTGTTCTGAGCAAGTAGAACACTTGTTTCATAGGTGGCCATCCTCACTTTGGCTCTAATAAACTCTTGATTTTCAAATTTGATGTGCCTCTTGGTAGAGGATTCCTCAATAAGACTCCTAGAACTCAGGAAATAAAGCTAAGAATCAATACATGGGATTAAAATTAAAAAGTTTCTGCATTGCAAAGGATACAATCAAGAGTCTAAAGCGAGAGCCTATAGATTGGGAGAAAATCTTTGCCAGCTACTCCTTTGATAGAGGACTAATCTCTAAAATGTATAAAGAACTAAAAAAACTCAAAAAGCTTAACACTACATAAGTACATAAATAACCCAATTAAAAATGGGCAATTGAACTGAATAGACACATTTCAAAAGAAGCAATGCAAATGTCCAACAAATATATAAAAAAACATTCAACATCATTAGCAATCAGGAAAATACAAATCAAAACTACCCTGAGATTCCATCTAACTTCAATTAAAATGGCAATCATCAACAATACAAACAATGATAAATGTTGGCGAGTATGCGGGGAAAATAGTGGTATATAACTAATGACAAACTTACAAATTACAAAAAATAATATTCCTGTGTCGTAATTTTATATAATGCAATAAATAATGTTTTGCTAATGTGAGATATTTCTTGATCATAATTGTTTTTATGTCTTGCTGCTCTGAAAATTTGTTTACTATGCCATCAAAGTTTACACTTTGTATAACTTCATTTGCAATCTTTATAATTGAAAGTGACATCAGTCACTCTTGGCAAATGCAAGATCATAAATGATCTTTTGATAATGTTTAATTTTCAGGAGACTCTGCTGATACAACTATTACTGGTGCAACTAAGGGTATTTTATAGGTTGCGACAATTCTGATCAATTATTTCAATATCAGTTGTACATCTAGAACTGATGACTTTCACAGGGCACATTTTCTAAAATGATTCAACTTTTTCATACAATCAGTTTCATGGAAATCTGAATTAATTTAAAACATAAGATTATACAGTGGCTTTTGAATGGAAACGCATTTGGAAATGCATGAGGCTTCCAACTTTGAATTGTTTTGTATTAATATCTTTTGGTTACTTGGGGACCCTTGAAATGCCATATGGATTTGAACATCAACTTCTCCATTTCAGGGAGAAAGAAAAGGCCATGTATAGGAATTTCATTAATTCTATAGATCTCTCTTTAAGGAGTATTGATTTAACAATATTGTCTTTTAATCCATGAGCACAGGATGTCTTTTTATCTTTTAGGTCTTTTTTTGGGGAGGAGGGATTACTGTAGGCTGAACCAAGAGGTATTCTATCTCCAAGCTACACCCCCCAGCCCTATTTTATTTTTTTTTTATTTTGAAACAGGGTCTCACTAAGTTGCTGAGGGACCTCACTAAGTTGATGAGGCTGGCCTTGAACCTGTGATCCTTTTGTATCAGCCTCCCAAGTACTAGAATTACAGGAATGTGCCATCACATCCAGAATGTGTTTTTTTCTTTTTTAAGAATGTTTTGTAGTTTTCAATGCCCAAGTCTTTTACTTTTCTCTTAAACTTATTCCTAGGTAATTTATTTATTTTTTATTTGGATGATATTGTAATTATTTTCTTAATTTCCTTTTTGAAACAGTCATTGTTGGCATGAAAGAGCCAAGTTATTTTTGTGTGTTGATTTTGTATCCTAAAACTTTACTGAATGTGTTTATTCTGGTAGGTTATTTTTTAGGGATTCCTTTGAATTTTATATTAGAGATCATTTTACTTCTTCCTTCCCAATTTGGGTGATTTTAATTCTTTTTCTATTTCTTGTCTCATTCTTCTGGCTAGAATATCCAGTAAGGTGGTGAACCACAGAACAGGACCCTTTGAAGGCTCCACAGCATTCAGGATGATGCTGTTCTGAATTACTTAACACAGTTTCTCTTCCACATTCCCATCTGCCCTCTGATTCTCTTTTTCCTGCTGAATTTTCAACTCATTTGTGTAGATACACACACACACACACACACACACACACACACACACATATATGTCATATTCAGATGATGCAGTAACAGGTAAATGTCAGTGTCAGGAAATACTGACATTCATGAGGCAAATTTCAAAAGCAAAAACAGGAAATAGAAAATTTTACATAATTGGCAATTGGGACTGAAACACATGTATCAAGATTCAAAGAAAAGCCAAAGATTCATTTCCTACATTTTGATCTGTATGTCCTTATAAAATTATAATAACATTTTAACACTTTGTTAAATAAAATGAGATCTAAGCCAGATTCTCAGTCACCACTTGCAAAGAATAAAAGCAGACTCTAAAAGTAAACATAATCAATCATACTGTTCTTACTAAAAATGGCATTACAGTAATTTTAGTTCAAATATTCTATTGAGTTGAAAAAGACACGATTTAAAAATCATCTATCTCAAATATGCATACTTTTAAAACAAATAAAAATTATTTTAAAATAAATACATATCGAGGTACAGGCTCAAATATATTTTCCTACAAATGCTGAGTGGTCCAAAGGCTTTAAAGGCTATTGTCAGAGGCATTCCCGTGCATAATTTATCTCTAATACCATGTCATAAATTGAAGAAGTCAGTTTTTATTTGTTTCTTTTGTAACCTCCACAGCACATGGTATAATACCTTGCACATGACTCTGTCTTTACTGATCTGCAAACAGTGGTCGACTCCCCACCTGCCAATTCTTCACAAAGCAGCATTTTCCCACTCACTAAGTTCTTTTATAATAAGTCAGCCAAGGTCAGGGAACCCACGTGACTCCCTAACTTCCTTTGCTCCTGACAACCTGTCTGCAGTATTCCCTCTATCTGGAAGGTCCTTGCTGAACATGCTAATTTAATCCAAAAATACTTCCACAGTATGTCTGTAGCAAACAAAATACACTACACCTATTAATTCTCAAGTTTTTAATGCTGCGAATATTTCCATGAAATTGACACCGTTGCATCAAAATAGGTTGGGAAGCATAATCCAGAGTTTGTTTATACTATAGTAACTAACATTATTATGTTGTGATGGGATCATGTTATCATGATAGAACCATATTATGTATTATATAATTACGTTACATTTTAGATACCATCTTTAAGTCTTTATAAGTGTTCCACATCTGGAATGATGGAACCAAGTGGCTTAAAAATTAAATAAACACATCAAGAAAATAAGAAAGAATAAATGCCTAGAAGAATTCAATAGCGATATTATTTTTTGCCTTTCAGTTTAAAAGCTTTTCAGGATGTCTTTTAACTTTATTTTATTTTTTATATTTGGGAAGAATCCCAAACTGACAGCCCTAGCTGATGTACAAACTACCAATACACACACTTGGGCCATGGCGCGTGTCAGGCAACAGGCTCTGATGGAGGGAAAGGAAGACTTTTTATTTTCAGTACAAATGTATAAGCAACTCAGGGTGACTTCTCCCCAATTACCTGGACTTCTGCTTCATGCTTAAGGAGAGAAGGATACAACAAAAGGTTTTTTACCAAAAAAAAAAAAAAAATCCTATCTTTCCATTGTTGACACCTGGGGGGAAAAGGATTCTATTTTCTGTAATGTTATGATGGGGGACTTCAACCAACTCTTACACCCAAGACAACTTAAAAATTAGAAAACATCCTTAAGACAGTAAATAAAGATGCCCCAAAGTGATGACAGCTATGATGGACATAAACGAGAATACTCAATAGACGGAAGATGCAAAGCATCGCCACTCACTGAAATCATTAACGGATTTGACTCCATACAGCAAAATTCCCATCCTTTTTGATAAATTGATAAACTGATTCCCACAGTGTTATTTGGTGGATCTGTTCTAATACATAAAGCTAACTACGTCACTGCCCTTTCTGATACCTTCCAGGTCCTCTCCATTTCCCTCAGGATAAAGTATGGGCTTGAAATGGTTTTGCTGGCTCCTTCTTCCTCCCATATTGTTTCTTCTTGCTTCTTCCTTCTGCCTCCTTCTCCAGGCTGGCCTCACCTTCCTGTCACCAGGAAATGGAACCTCCAGTCTTTTAAAGATGATGCATCCTCTCTCTGGGGCATCTTCAGTGTCTCTACCCCCTGCGTGAGACCTCCCCACTGATGGGCTTGGGTGTCCCTCCACGCAGGCTGATTCAGGATCCCTTTCTCTGAAGAGCACGCCCTGCCCTTCATTCTACCACGGCTCTGTGTGCGCTCTGTGCTGTTGGGGGAGGATGCTGTCCTGTCTCCTGCATTCAACAGTGGGCTTTCGCATTTGCCAGCACAGGGCTGTCACATAGCAGCTGCCCAATAATTGCTGGAAGGATCAATGAATGAACAAGTGAATGAATCCAAGCAGCAAAAGTATATTGGTTTGTTTTTGTAGCCAAAGTCAGGAGTCAACACAGCCATGAAGAGGAGTGATTTTTCTCTACCAACTTAATAGTTTCACCCCTTTTAAATTTTAATCCACTAAGTGTATACTACCCATCCAACAAATATTTATTTACCTGCTACATTCCACAAGTGTTATTAGATGGGGCCATATGAAATTGCTGATATTAGACCATCTTAGTGATCTCCCTATGATTTATCTTCATGTAACTGCTGTAGAGGAAAACGCTTTTCTGGTCATATCCCTCTTGGAAACAGAAGTGGGAAATCAGACAATTCTAATACTATGTGCTTAAAAACTCCTAAAATAATTCTTTTTATAAAGTTATATCAAATCAAGTGCTAGCGACTCTTTCAATCAGTAGAACGTTTGTCTCATATTCATCCGTAATCAATTAGTTTGCGAGCACTGGTTACTGAAGAGCTAGCTGTATTCAAGGTATATGATGGGAAATATGGTTATCTATAAGCCAATGCAGAAAACATCTGCCTGAACTTGCCTACTGAAAAACCAGCAAGGGTGTATTTTCAAATGAAAAGACTCTAAAGTGTGGTGTTTTAAGGAAGATGCAGTGAACACTGGCATGGCGACAGGTATTTTATGTTGACTCTGGGCATCCCTGGCCCCTGCTTAGAGAATCCTCAGGCCAAGTTCTAAAATCATAGCAGAGAGAATATAAAAGGTACAGAAGGAAGCTGGGAGATCCTGATGTAACCACCACACGCGGTTTCTGTCACAAACAGGTCTCCAGGCACCTCTGCACTGCTTTCTGCATAAAGGCAGCAGAAATGAACTTAGAAGGGCTTTTTATTTTCTTGTTGAAATGATACCATAATAGCTCTTCAAATTTCCTTCCAGCCTGCTACCTCATGGACACAGCTGGAAGCCTTGGAAACAGGTCCGTGTGCCCCTGTTCCATCGCCTTCATTCCCTAGCAGGGTGCTATAACAACCAAATCACAGGCTTAAAAAGGCTGTTTTCCTTCCTGTCCAAGTAGGAGGTGAGACAAGCCAGATGACTATGTACTTAAGGACCCCAGAGGAACCATGGGAATAGAGCTTCCTCGTGTATACACAGAGGTTAACTGGGCTCATGCCTAGACACACGCAATTATTCAGGAAACTCAGATAACTGAAATCTCAACACTAGAAAGCCATGCTTGTGCATCACGGTGTTGTAGAATCAGAGTTTTAGATTCAGAGTCTTATTTTGCTGTTTAATTCTTTCATAGCCTCTACTTTACTAGGATTCAGTTTCCTTATCTGAAAAGTAGCAGAGAATAATTCCTATCATGAACAGTTGTGAATAATAAACATGATAATTATTCTTTTGAAGCAATTGAACCTTATGCCCACGGTGCACTCAGTGAATACCCAGTCTCCATAACTGTGAGCTGAATCCAAATTTACTGAAACTAAGCACGTGTCCCCTGCAAATAATGATTTGTCTTCTCATCAGCTTGCATGCATTCACTCCCCGAGGCTCGATGATGTGTGATGAGAGTGACAATTACCATTAGGAGACTCCGCCTGTCTTGGGTGTGAATCCTTTAATAACTGTGAAGTGTCTATTAGCCTCACGCCGCAGTCTTTGTTGGCAGAAGGATCACCTGATGATCTGCAAGTGCTATGATTTCCTCCTCGGCTGCAGCCTTGTTATTAGTTTCTCGTTATGCAACTCTTCAAGACCAAACATGGTAATTGAAGATGGTGCTATCATAACCCTTTGTGCATGGGTAATGAGAACATTTACCTCTCACCTGCTTTATCGTGAAATCCTAAATATGGCACCCATGAGCAAGTAACAAAACCTTTCTAAGCCTCGGTTTTTTTCACTGTAAAATAGGTATAGTAGTAGAAGCATGGGGGATAATAGGTATCGAGTAGAGCACATCCTTACTGTGTGTGGCACATGTCCGGTGATCAATAAATAGCCATTATGGTCATCATCATGTTAGCAGGCAGTGATTCCTTATGTTACCTGGCAGTAATCCTTGTCTTGGTTCTTGCTTCTTCTGAGATAAAGAATTTAAAAGGAAAGCACAAATAGGAGAATAAGAGAAGTGTATCTAGGGAAGTGAGGGTCAGTGTAAAAGAAGTCTGTGATAAAGGGGGTTATTTTCCAGAGAATAGAGGTCTGTCACAGTCTGTTTCCGGGACTGGAAAATAGTGTGGAGCACCTGCTCATGTCTATGTAGCTACTTAGCCATAAGATAAGTCCAGGTACAGATTCTGATTTCAAAATTCCTAGCCCTGTGATGCTAGGTGAAACTTGCTCTAAGCCTCTTCTACTTATCTGTAGACATGAGATGATGCTTACTCTGTAGGATTGTTATAAAGATTACAGATCATAGAGAGATCTCCTGGGCCTCATAGAGTCTTCTTTTGTTGTTAGTTTTTCCTTCTCTAGACCCTTGTTTCTGATGCTCTGAATTTATCACCCTCCGGATGTCCTTGAGAAAGGACAAGTGGTCCCTGACCGCATGAGTTCAGATAAGCATAAGCCATCCCCTAGGAGACCAGTAGAGTCCTACGTTCTGTTCCTTCTTATCTTAAAAACCCAGAGTGTGCGAAAGGGCTCCCTTCCCACTTACATCTGCCTCTCGGCTATTCTTCAAGCTCCCCAGGTTTGGCTCGGGGTTATAAAATAATATTAAGTTCTGACAGTTTAAGAAGCATGCCCGGAAAAATAACCAGAACAGGAAGGAGAGGGAAAGCAGTTGAAGGGTGCAGATGGGTTTTGCAGCTGGGTAGAGGAGCATTAGCATTAGACACAGCGAAACACAAAGGTCACCGTCACTTCAGTGTGAATAAAATCATGCCGAAGGTATGATGTTGCTTCTGCAGTTTCTCGTTCCTCCGTCCCGAAAGGTTTTCAGCTTGGCAGCGTTTTCCCCTCCACGACTCCAACTCTCCTTGGAAAATGTCATTCTGCTTGAATTTTCATAGCTCTCCCCTTCACATAGGCACCTGGGATTTCCGGATCAAAGCTGCCGATCCGGTGGAAAGAGGAACCGGTGGGTGGGGGAGAAGCAATTCATTACTGTGGGTGCCCAAGTGAGTTAATTTCACAGAAATGTCAAGCCGTTGCTTTTCTCCCTCCTTCCCCTGCTCTGCTTTTTCTTTTTGCATGTCTTTCAGTTAAGCAAGAAGGTTGTCGCCCCTCTGTGCCCACTCAGGAAGGAGCTCGTGGTGCAGCTGCCCTCTTGTAAGGGAGGAGGGAGACGCAGTGGAACACATTGGGGACCATCGGATTGCCATGTGCATTAGCCCCAGGGAGGGACTGCACCATCAGCTGTGGACGAGCTGTCATTTCCAGAGCTTCCCCGCCAGGCCAAGCTCTTTGCAGATGTGAGAAGTTAAATAAACTACCCGAAGACAAAGAACTGAAGAAGTGCTTGAAACTAGTTCATCCCAAGTCTCATTCTCTTTTCCTTGCACATAGATTCAGGACCATGTGGGCCAGTTTTGGGTGGACAGTATCCTGGTGGAAAGCAATTCATTTAAAATGCAGTAGCGTCAATTATTTTGTGGACTGAAGGATGTGAGATTGATAGAGTCCACAAAAGCTGCCCATCAACACCAACCATGCACAACAAACACGATTGTGTTTGGAAGGAAATACTCAATTCTATGCTTTTTTTGCTTATTGATTATTATGCTTTTATGATCTTAGCTATTTATTGCAAAAATTAAGACTTACATACGGGCTCCTTCATTCTCTGTGACCTTATGTAGTTTGCATAATGAATTTAAGAAATTCGAGGTTGAGCCATAAAGGAAGTATAAGTCAATTTCAAAAGAGTAAAAATCACATAGAGTATGTTCTCTGACCACAGAGAAATTAAGCCAAAAATAACAAAAAAAAGATAATAATAAATACCTCTACATATCTGGAAATTAAGCAAGACACTAGTAAATATTATGTAAGTCAATATGGAAGCACAACAGAAATTAGAAACTATTTTCAACTAAGTGATAGTAAATGTCCAACATAATAGTTGTGAGATAGGTAAGAAGCATTCTTAGAAGAAGATGTGTACTGAAATTAAACATAGGCATTTTTAAAAGATAGGAAATATAAGAACAGAAAAATGAAAATAAAATTTAACAAAAATTAGGTTTCCGAAAAGTTTAATAAAATTACGAATTCTAGTAAGACTAAAGGGGGGGACAGAGACACAGTCAGAGACACAGATGCATGAATTATCAATGTCAGAAATCGTGATGATAAAATGGAAAATCACATTTTTTTAAATCTCCTAAATGCCCACCAACAGTAGAATGTATCAATAAACAGTGTCATTTCCACACAATAGAATACTGTACAGCAAAGAAAATAACTTCTGCAACATGCTTCAATAAAGATGAATACACAAGCATAATATTGAGCAAAAGGGGCCTGATACAAACTAGTTCTTACTCAAAAGTTAATATTAAGTTGAAAATAGGGAAAACTCTCAATGATAATGGGAGTCAAAATAGTACCTTGTGAAGGAAGGAATTACTAAAAAACAGGAGACAATGAAGGAGCTTCCAGGACCCTAGTAATATTCTATTTCTGGATCCAGATGGTGATTATGTGGAACAATTTATTTCTAAGATGTTCTTAAGCTATAAATTATCATTTGTGTATTTTTTCTGTATGCTGAAATCTAAATTTTTATTTAAAATATAATGGATGGCATATTAACAAAATGATGCTGTGGTTCAAAGGAACCTGGTGGGAGAGTGTATATTGCTTACTTGGGGCTTTTTCAATCATAAGAAAGGTTTGTAGAAAAGTGAAAAAGATATATTCAATGGTTTGCAGAATTATGGAGTCGCAAGTAGACAATACAGAAATGTACACGGGCTTTTGTACAGATCAAAAAGATCCTGGAATTAAGTCTTACTTTTGCCACCTGAAAGCTTTGCAACTTTGGTCAAGTTACTGAACCTCTCTGAGTCTCATTTTCCTTATCTATAAATGTAGATGATGAAATTTCCCTCATCAATTTCCTGGAAAAATTACATATTTTTTGTACATAGTAAGTACTTAAATAATCATCAGTACATTCTCTTATAGTGATAGCTTTTCAAAATAATGTACTGAGCTATTAATATTGCAGAAAATTCATATCATTAATCTTTCCCTACTAGACTTTTAGTTATGTAATCATCCAGAGTTCTCAAAAACCAAACCAAATCAACCCAAAAAGGAATGGGGATGAGGAACGTCCTTTTGGAGTCCTATAAAGCTTGACATCAATGAATACATGTCCATGATATTAAACTAAGGGGAAGAGAGTGTATGTTAGGAGAAGAAAATTTAATATCACATTCAAGTATCTAACTGAATTCAAGGCTATTCATTCAGAAAATCAGCTGCAGAGCAGAAAAATGCATATTACTATAAATATCTTTCACAATGAAAACAAAGAAATGTCATGAACTGTTATTTTATGTGCTGCTCTACATGTTAGGAAATCATTTAAAGAATGTCTGAGTGTCTATTTATTGATACTATGTGAAAAAGGAAAAGGATTAAAACCTTCGATTTGGGTCAATTGATATATCTTATTATTAATTGTCTTTTTGTAAGACCCATGCAAGCAAAAGTCTTGTCATAGCATAATGTGAGGAGAATCCATCTCTCTGGTGAAGACAAAATTATTTTCTTCCATAGGGATTTTGAGTGGAAAAGTTGCCAACGTTAAGTCTTATTATTTAAGGAGAATCTGTTGAAGTTGACTCTTGCATTCCTTTTTCTTGTAGGGGCTAAATTTTTCTAGGCCATTGAGACAAATAAATTTCTCTTGGTTCCCAAAGATCAATCTCACATAAGAAAAAACTAAGCTAGTCACTTTCCAAGTCATGGTTTTATTATCTGTCTGTAAAAGAAGAGAATTCTACTTCACTGGGTAATATCTGCAGACTTGGCTGGACCCTGAATCATATGTGTGCTGAGTATTGCTGTTCCTGACTTTCATTGCTATGACCGAGTAGAATTAACCATAGAGAAAGAGCATCCTACCTCCTCACTAAGACTTATAGCTAGCTTCTCAGTTTAGTTTGACACATGTTTCCTAAACACCCATAGTGTATAAAACATTGTGGACAGAGACCCTAGCCAGGTTAACTATCAAGTGGGATAAAAGGCAAACAGATCATTGTAATACAGTCCTCCATGTGCCAGACTCACTGCATAAAATGTCAGCAGGAACGGTGGTCTGATCTGTAAAAATCTACTTCTTCATAAAATTAATAGAAATGTTGTCACTGGCAATGTTTTTCCTCACAAAAAAATGCAACTTTTTCAGAACTCTGAAGATTATCAAAAGGCTTGCAGAAATTTGGGGAGAATTTTTTTCCAGAATAGTGGAACTTCAGTAAGAAGAGAGATGTGTGACATTTTATCTAACCCCATCCCCATACCCTTTATAGCTTCTCAGTAGTCCTGAAAACCAGTAGCTTAGAAATTGGATTACCCTGACATATATCAAAATGTATAATTACAATGCACCAATAAATGAACATAAAAAGTTAAAAAAAAGAAATTGGATTAGCCATGAAAATCAGCAGTCTGGCAGTGACTAATGAGCATACAGAGATTGGAGCTCTCCGACTACCTCATACCTGGAGAATTGTTTCTGTTCGACCTATCTGAATTTCCTTGAAAAGTTTTGAACTAGTCTTTTCTTCATTGCAACAGAATTTATGAGAAAGACAACTTGAAGAAGAGATTTATTTTGACTTTAGCTGGCTTCATGACTCTGAGCCTGAGATGAGACAGAACATCATGGTGGAGGGACGTGGCAGGGAAAAGCTACTCCCCTCATAGCAGCTGAGAAGCAGAGAGAGAGAGAGAGAGAGAGAGAGAGAGAGAGAGAGACAGAGCCCTCCATCTGGGTCCTACCTCCTGTGGTTTCCACCACCTCCCAAAAATGTCCACAAATTTTGAAGCCCTCAATGGATTCGTTCATTAACGAGATCAGAGCACTCATGGCCCAATTACCTCCCAAGAGACCCACCTCCAAACACTGTGGCATTAGGTACCTAGTCTAGAACCATGAGCCTGTAGGGGACATTCAGATCCAAACCTTAACAAGCTTCATTCTCAGAACTTGCCTTCACTTGACCTGACTTCACTATGAGGAAATAGAATTATCCATACGGTATTTGTCAAAAACAGCCCGTGGAGAAACTTTAGAATCACTGTTGCACGAAAAAGTGTCATTTTTTGGAGTTAATAAGGGGTGAGCAACAACAAACAACAACTTAAATTGGAATAGATGTCCATAGGATGCCTTGAAAAGTGCTGACATATTCCCAACATTTTACAAAGCCATGTGCATGTTGAGAGCTTTGTGTCCAGGAAAGCTCTTTGAAGGTTCTAATATTTCAACTGTGGTTGGTCTTTAGACTCTCTGATGGTTGCATTAGTTGCTGAAAAAAAAGTATCTTCTAATCTCCAACTATGTAGATTTTACTACTTCTCCTTATAGCTCTGTCAACTATCACTTTATGTATTTTGATGATATGTTATTATGTACATACAGGTTTATTATTACAGCTTCATGATGAATTGAGTTTTATATCAGTAGTGTATGTTACTCTTGATTGCTAATAATGCAATAATTCCAGTGCTTTAAAGTCTGCTTTATTTGATAGAAAAATCAAGTAACGATATTTTGATTGGCTTTCACGATATGTCTGTTTTCTTTCACATTCAATGCTTCTGAATCTGTTTTACAGGTCTCTTGTAAGTCTGTTCAAGTTGTTTGCTCTTTTTCATTTAATTTGAAAATCTTCATTGTTATTTCAAGACTCAAATTACATATAATATATTTACTCATCATTGGGGCTGAAGCTATCATATAGTCAAACCATAATAAGGTAGCCAAAATAGCCACAGACAACTATAAAGCTGGACCAAATTTATATATTAACTATTTCAGGACAATAGAAGAACAAGGTGATAATTATGTGAAGAAATGTCATTTCTCTGGTAAGTCCCAACAATTACTTAGTTCTGTGTCTGGTGACAACTTCTTGACTGAGATTGAGAGTTAAAATCTCAGCACAGCATTGCAGTACTTCTGAGCTATACCTCACACTAGACAGCTGAAGCAACTGAAATGATCAGTGTAGCATATCAGAGAGTAACGAGCTACAGACAAAAGTCCCAGAGCATGTGAGAGGATATCCACAAATCTACGGCTGAGACCTCTGAAATCTTACCAGGTAGCACTTTCTATTAGAATGAGAACAGAAAAGAGAGAGCAGGAGTCAAAGAGTTCTGAGAAGACCTCATGACAGCGTCAGGTATTGCCTGAGTGGCAAGTTGCTTAAATATATGCTTTATACTTTGGCATACAGCTGAGACATAGGAAAGGACATGTTGAGTAATTATCACACCTCAGAGTACGGCCTATTCTAAACTTACCTTAACACAGCTTCAATAGGACCCAAAAAATAACATAATTTGGAAGTTGAATCTCACCAAGTAGAATGGATTGAGAAACAGCTTAGGCTTTTTTTTTTTACAAATATACATCAACAAAATGAAAAACCTAACCTTCCCAAGTTTAAGATGGATCAGCCAGTAGGTGAACTATGTGTCTTAAATAAAAATGTATCTTCAGAGGAAGATAAGTAAATTCAAAGTCTCCAGAAAAAAATAACAGAATACACAGTGTGTTTTGTTTTGTTTTGTTTTGTTTTGTTTTGTTTTGTTTTGTTTTGATACTGGGGATTGAACTACACCCCCAGCCCTATTTTATTTTTATTTTGAAACAGGGTCTCCCTAGGTTAATGATAGTCTCACTACTTGCTGAGGTTGTACTCAAACCTGATATCCTCCTGTCTCTGCCTCCCAGATATTGGGATTACAGGCATGCACAACTATGCCTGGCTATATGTACTGTCACGTCACTAGTCAGTATTCAATCAAAAATAACTAGACATTCAAAGAGTTAGGAACTAAGTCCCAGACAGTGGATATGTTGGACTTAACAGAAGAAAAATTCTGAAGTAGTTATTATAATTATATTTAAAATTAAATAAATATATTGTTTTAATAAGTAAATAACAGCCGGGCGTGTAATCCCAGTACTTGGGAGGCTGAGACTGGAGGATCCAGGTCCACAGCCAGCTTCAGCTACCTAGTGAGGCCTCCGCAACTTAGTGAGACCCTGTTTCAAAATAAAGAATTAAAAATAGGGCTGGGGGTGTAGCTCGGAGGTAGACTGTCCCTGGGTTCAATCCCAGTACCACAAAAAAATATTTAATAAGTTAATAAGAGAATCTCAGCAGAGAAAAGTGAATCTGTTAAAAATAACCAAATAGAAAATTTTTAAACTTAAAGTTACACACAATAAAATTTTAAAAAGTATTGAGTGAAATTAATGGCAGACTATACACAGAAAAAACAAATCAGCTAATTTTTCATACGAGAAAATTTAAAGTATTCCTTCTGAGTGCACTTGATATTTCCTCTTTAAATTTTAACAGTTGGCTATGCTTTGCCTCGGTGTGATTTTTCAGAGAGAAGTTACTACATCTCTGTGATTTGTAGCCTGACATTTTTCTTAAAAAATCAGCTATTTATCCTTAAATAGCTTCTATACTATTCGCTTTCTCACTCCTAATTAACGTCTACATATCTGAGTATTAACACTTCTCCAATCCCTCTTCATCTTAGCCTTTCTCTTTTGTTTCTCATTCATTTGTCTCTCTGTTTCATTCTTACTATTTTCTCTTTTTCTGTTTTTGACATCCCTGATTCTCTCTTCAATATATTCTGATATGCACTTGAAATCATTGCTGTTACTATTATTTATTATTTTTTCTGGTTCTAGATTTTCCAATTGGTTCTTTATTATAGTTCCCACTTTTCTGCTGAATCTTTGACTTTTATTTTATCTCTCCTTCTTTACTAGGCCTTTTACTTTATCTCTTTGTACATATTAAATATCATTTCAAAGCCCATGTCTGATGACTTCATTTTCTGGATCCTTATTTCTATTGTACATTATGTATTCATGTTCTTTTTATCTGTTCTATTATTTCTTATTGAGGAGCAAATACTGGGAAGTCATCCCTCAGTATCTGGTGGGGGATTAGTTTCAAGACCCCCACAGATATCACAATCCATTGATTTTTCAACTCCTTTAAATTCATGATGTAATATTTGCATGTAACCTATGCACATACTACTCCATAATTGACTATCTCTATATGACTAATAACATGTAAATTCAATGTAAATTTTTATTTTGTTGTATTGCTTAGAGAATTATGAAAAAAAGTTGGTACATGTTCAGTACAGAAACAACTTTTTAAATCCTTTCTTTTTATTCCATGTTTTGTTGAATCCCTGAATGTGAAATCTATAGATATGGAGGGACAACTGTATGCACAATTTTATAGAATATATTTGAGGCTTAAGGTGACATTTATTTTTTCTTTTTTTCAGAGGACAGGAAATATCTAGAGGAAAGTATCAATTCAGATCATTGATACTGATGATTAATGAACTGTTGTGAACTGATCTTTGTCCCCCAAAATCCATACATTGAAGCCCTAACCTCCAGTAACTTGGCATATGTCTATATTGGGAGATAGGATCTTTAAAGAGGAATTAAGGTTAAATAATGTCATATGGGCAGACCCTAGTCCAATATGATGGGTGTCCTCCTAAGAAGAGGTTCTAGGACACAGAAACACAGGGGGAAGACCAAGTGAATACCAATGGTGGCCACTTGTATCCCAAAATGAGAGACCTCAGAAGAAACCAGCACCTTAATCTTAGACTCCCATCCTCTAGAGCTGTGAAAATACAAAGTTTTGTCATTTAAGCCATCCATACTATGTCAATTTGTCATGGTAGCCCTAGAAAAACTAATCAAATATCAAGAATTGAGATAATTTAAGCCGGGTGTGGTGGTGCATGCTTGTAATACCAGTTCTTGGGAGCTGAGATTGGAGGATATGGGTTCACGGCCAGCCTCAGCTACTTAGTGAGACCCTGTTTCAAAATAAGGAGTAAAAAATAGGGCTGGGGGTATAGCTCAGAGGTAGAGTGCCCCTGGGTTCAATCCCCAGTACCTCAAAAAAAAAAAGAATTGAGATAATTTAAAGCCAAATTTCAATCTTTAGGAGATTCTAGGTGAAGTTCGCCCTTCGACAGTATTGTTCACTGGCAACTCAGCTCAAATTCGGGAGGTACTTGGGGTGTAATTAATATTTTATAAATAAAAAATAATGCCTCAGAAAAATATAAGTAACTGGATCAAGGTCACAGAACTATTAATTAGGGAACTAAGAAACAGAAGGGATAGAGAAAAGCTTACAGTAAAGGGACTATCTCTTCAATTTGTAGTTTTAATTTTAATTCGTTTCTGATATTTCAGCCAGAGGAACTTGGTTCACTATTGGAATTTTGTACAAAACCCATCTTCACATGCTAGAGTTTCCATGTATTGGGACAACAACTTGTTAGTTACACATCTCCTCTCCCCTCCATGTGCTCTGTGGAGAGAAGGGACTCATGACATGCCTTTAAGGTTATCAGGCAATGAGGAAGAGTTTCTACCAAAGCGTTTAAAAGTGGTTCTCCCTATTTCAAATTGGGAGATTCCCAAATCAGGTAGATTACTTTTTCCTAGAACAAAAACATATTTATCTTTACTATAAATTGCTGGTAGAATAATTTTAATTAAATAAGCATCTTTAAGAGAAAGACTACATGGAGGGAAATAAAGGGCACCCTTGGTACCGTATGGTGTTGAGGAAATTACTCCACTTCTCTGGGTCTCATTCTCCTCTTAAAAAATGAAGTAGCAGATCACACAAAGCATGTCCCAAAACTGTACATCAGATTATTCTTTGCTTTGAAAAAAGGCCCATGATTAAGTTTTGAAATTGCATTCCATTCTTTAAAAGTCACCTTGTACCTTTACAGCATGAAGGGCTCAATAAATCCATTGTGCTATGGGTTCCATGTCTGGAAATACATACTGGAATGGGATATTTCTCAGGCTTCTTTAAACTCTAATTTCTCTCTTTTTTTTTTTTCCAGGAACACAAACAGAAAGCATTCTGAGTAAGTGGTTTCATTAGCTACCAGTAGAAAGCTGGTAAAACTGAAATCCATATCTTGCTTATGTGTTCATTGAATTTAATATGAGAGTCTCAAAAGGAAGAGAGAGGAAGAAAAGTCAGCTGACATCAACCCTTTAAGGTGTTGTCACTCCCACTGTTTTCAGATGAAAAAAAAACCTGAAAATTGTTCAGTGAATTGTTCACTGTCATGAACAATTGGTAAAGTCATTTACCTAGAACTCTGCTTGGTGAGAAGCACTTATGTGACCATCTTAGAACTAAAGAATCCACTTTGGTAGATATAAAACTCCAATTGTTCCAGAAACCTCTCCCCTTTCTGGTCTCTTGAAAGAAGATCCCTGAGGGGTATTTAAAGGACACAGAAGGGAGCACCTCTTTACTGACTGGAAACAAATTTGCCGAAATGCAGGAGAACTCAAAACTATAATGACCTCATTCAGATTGATCAACAAAGCAACTAAATGGTATAGTAGAAACATTGGGAAAAGCCTGAGAGTTCCTGTTGCCATTAAGGGAGCAGAAAATTCCTTCACCGTGAACAAAACCTCCTGTCAATTAATATACTAGGAGATTTTTGTTAGTTAATTTTATGTTTTAATACAGAAGGGAAAATAATGGCTTGTGTGTTTTATGTGTATCATTTAATTTTATTTATTTTTAATATACCTTTATTGGTGTGTTATAGTCTCACATCATAATGTAAATCATGTTGATAGTGACATACATGCACACAGCAATTGCTGGGCTTTCCCCCGGCTCCCTCCCCTTCCCCGCTTCCCAAAACAGGGTACTGAGATTGACATTGGTATTCTCACATATGTACATAAAGCCAATGGTAGTAATTCCTTCAGTGATCCTCACTCTTCCCCCTCCCCTTCACCTAGATCACCTCCCTGGCTCCACTGAAGTTTCTCCGCCATTATCTGGAGTCCCTCTGGTATCCCAATTACTCCCTAGCTTCCACATATTACAGAAAACATATGACCCTTCACTTTCTATGCCTGGTTAATCTTACTTTTAAGTATCTATTCTATATAGGTACTTAGGATTATATAAATACGGCTCAGGATTAAAGGATATTTATTTTGTTACAGGCTTTATGCTGAAAACTAGAAAAAAAGAAGAAGTCTAAGATTATGATCCTTGACATCATCAAGCAGCACATGGTAAATCAACTATGTAAACCATATGTATATTGGGGTTTGAACCCAGAGGCATTCTATCTCCAAGTTATATCCCCAGCTCTTTTTATTTTTATCTTTTCATTTTCAAACACTGTCTGACGAAGTCGCTGACGGTCTTACTAAGTTGGTGAGGCTGGCATCAAACCTGTGATCCTTCCATCTCAGCCTCCCAAATATTGGGATTACAGGCCTGTGCCACCATACACAGTCACCATGCACAGAAGATTCTTGTAAGAGCACAGTGTTAGTTTGATTTCTGTTATTGTGACATTGTGCCTGAGATAAACCGACTTAAAGGAGGAAAGGTTAATTTCGGCTCATGGTCTCAGAGGTTTCAGCCATGGTTGGTTGGTTCTGTTGCTTTTGGGCCTGTGGCGAGGCAGTTCATCACGGCAAGAAGCACATGGGGGAACAAAGTTGCTCACCTCATGACAGCCAGGAAACAGAGGGCCAAGGGGGGCAAGGGCCTAATATCTCCTTTAAAGATACAATCCTAAAGACCTGCCCTCCTTCCACCAACCCAACCTCCTAAACATTGCACACCACCTCCCAGCAGTTCCATGGGCTAGCAAACAAGCCTTTAACACATGGGCTTTGGGGAAATATCCTAGACCCAAACTGTAGCAAGAATGCTAGGAAGAAGAAATACAGGCTCATTGCTAGCCATAAGCTGACCTGACAAGGAAATATACAGGTAGAAGATACTCAAGGAGTCAGGTAGTGTTATTCAAGTTTAATATTGAAGTGTGAATTACTTTAGCCCAAAGCAAAACCAGAGGAAACAATATGTAGGGGAAACAGAAGGCCCTGCGATATGAAATGTCATGTTAACTGTTGATGACTCTAAACTGTCCACAATTCCAGACACCTGCCCTGGCATCCACTACAACTATTCGTATATCTACTGGCTTGGCCCAGTCTGATGTGGCCTCTCCACCTTGGGAATGACACAGAGAAGCCACATGGACTTCTCATGCCCTCCAGTTGAAGGTGTGAATTGAGATTCTAGGTTGGCTATATGGCCTGCTCCTCCACTCCTTCCTAACAGCCGGTACTCTGTCACTGACCTCACAGATGTAACATCTCAAGGATGAGAGCTCCCCACCCCATAAATAGGTCCATTTTCCTCTTTTTCTCTAAACCCAAGCTTCATCCCCTAGGAACCTTCTAATAAACTCCTTCCAAGAGATGTGTGACTGTGCTGGAAATGCCCCAGGGTAACCCCCAGTGAGTCATGCCCTTGTGTACAACCCTCCCTTTGAGGGATGGTGAAACCTGTGACATGGGATGTCACTCCATCGTTGCACTCCATCATAGGACTCCTCTGTTGCAGGCTGGAGAGAGATTCCCCTGCTGGCCTTGAAGAGGCAAACAGCTTGTGTTAGGAACTGCCTGTGGGGAGGACCATGTGACCAGGAACTGCCGTGGCTCTAAGGCAAGACGGATGCCTCCAACAAGGAAGAAGCCATTATGGTTTGAATCTGAAGCTCATGTGTTAACGGCTTGTTGCCTTCCAAAGGCCAGAGGTGGGGCCTTTGAAGGTGATTGGGTCACAAGGGGTCTGACCTCGTCAATCAACTAATCTACTGATGTATTCATGATGTCATGGGCTATTGGGAGGTGGTGGAAACTCAGGAGATGGGACTTCAGTGGAGGGAGTTGGCCCTGGGGGATGTGCTCTTGAAGGCTAGATCTTGTACTCAGACTCTCTTCACTCCCCACCCTTTTTCTTTCCTGGCCATCACAAGGGGAGCAGCTTAAACCCACCATGCACTCCCCACCATGATGTGCTGCCTCTCTACAGACCCAGAAACAACAGAACCAAGGGACCATGGACTGAAACCTGGCAAACCTCTGAAACTGAGAGCCAAAATTCCAACTTTCTTCTTTTAAGTTGATTGTCTTGGGTATTTTGTCCCAGAGACAGAATGCTGAGGAATACAGAAACCACTATTCTCAGCCACACAGCTGAAAGCAATCTGTCTGCCCCTAATATCAGTGAGAGTAGAGGTGGATTCTTCTCTAGTCGTGTCCAGTTAAGAATGTAGCATAGCTGTTGCCTTAATCACAACCTTGTGAGACCCTGAGCAGGAGACCCAACTCAGCTGTGTCTGGGCTCCTGATGCACTAATAGTGTGAGATCAGGAACATGTGCTGTTTTAAGCCACTGGTAATGTGTAACTCAGCAATAGAAAACTAATACAGCTACCCAGGCTGATCTTAAGGCACCACCAGCCCAGAGATTTGAGGAATGAACAATTCACAGGGAGTAGAAATCTCCTCCACGTACCCCACCTCTCTTCACAATGACATGGCTTTCCTTCAGCACCCCCCCATTAGAGATCTTCTTCCTCAACTCCACAGTGGTGGGCAGGGAGAGGGGTGTGTGGTTAGACTTTTTTCATATTTGATAATACATAGAAAAAAAATCATAGGGAGAGACATAAAACAGAGCTGGTGCTGTAGGACAATAAAAGGCAATGCTGACAGAGGAACGATGTGAGGTTCATAAAAAAGGCAGAAGACAGACCTCAAAGGGCAGGGAGTCAGGCTCGCCTCGAGTGAGCAGTTGTGTGCTAGAGCTTTATTACTCAGAGGAGTTCAGGGTCCTGGGTGGATTTATAAAGGAGGCAGGGCAGGAAAGTGCAAACTAGACGCTCTGATCTCACAGACTTCCATCTCTAGAAGCATCAAGAAGATAACCCCTTCCTATGGAACAGTGGGGGCTCTTCTCTGCGCACCCATGGGAACTAGCATGAGGTTTCTTTCGGGCTTGACTTTTTGCGGATCCTGTAGAGCTTTGGATATTTGGCAATGTCTCCTTGAGTAGAGGAAACTGAAAGAGTGGCTTGCCTATGACCGCACACCACATCCCTGACAGAATCCAGACAGGGTCCAGGAATTCTGACCCCAAATCCTTAGCTTTCTCCTCTACTATGGTGGCTCTTAACCCTGGAAGCTTTGGGAGGAAAAAGCCCCTGCATGGAGCAATTAATCAGAAGGAAGTGAGGTGGGGTTTGCCTCCCTGTTTTGCTTCTTCTCTCTCTTCCTTCTTTCCTTCCTTTTTTCCTCCTTCTCCTCCTTCTCCTCCTCCTCCTCCTCCTCCTCCTCCTCCTCCTCCTCCTCTTCCTTCTCCTTCTCTCTCTCTCTCTCCCCCTTTCTTGCTTTCTAGGAGATACTGGGGTAGAAAATGGTTGCTTCACACCATGCCACCATAAAAAGGTAGCAACTTCAAAAGCTCAGAGCAAAGCCAATTCCAGGAGATATTTGAGGAAATGATGAAAACTCACAAATGATGAAACCCACAAATTCCAACATGCCTTTCTCTGGCTGCTCTTGGAGGAGCCTCTTCTGCACATAGCTTTATGAGACACACACACACACACACACACACACACACACACACATGCACATGCACACATACATGCACGCATGTTTTTTTTTACCGAATTTTAGTGACCTAACATTTCTTTCCTCACATCTGCAGTTTTTCTTCCAGGCTAAGATCATAAAGCAGTCCCCTGTATTGTTAAAAAATAAATAAGACAGAGTGCACGGAGCGGGCAGGATTCTTTTCTTGACCAAGATCTATTACTAATAACTTGTGTCATCCTGGGAAAATATGCCCAGTCAGGTTGAATGATCTATTTTGTAAAATTAGAAGGTTGACTTTGCTAATCATTAAAGTCTTTCTGAATTTCTGATAATCCCATAACCAAGAAAAAATATACCAAGAACAGAGATACAAAATAGCTATGGCAGATGATGGCATGAATGGTAAATGTTGTATGGAATATTTATTGTTGATAATTATATTTGGTTGTTGCTGCTGCTACTGCTGTGTGTGTGTGTGTGTGTGTGTGTGTGTGTGTGTGTGCATTGAGTTTTGTCTACATTACACATGGAAAAATAAAACACCCAAGAGTACATATAGCTTAGCATAGTGCTGGTAACTCATGGAGCATGGAAAACACACATACGGATTCAAGAGCAGGGGCTCTGGAGTGACCTAGGCAGCACTGACCCACTACTTTAACACACAGCCATCTCAGGACCATGCTAGGCTGGACCCTCTGGACTCTGCTGGACTCTGGTTCCTCGTCAATAAAATTAAGATAATAATCACTCACTATTTAGAAAAGTGGGAGTCCAATGGATTAAACAGAAGCTGTTCAATACAATGTCTGATGTATAGTATGTAGTCAATAACTTTTAGCTGTTATTATCTTGAATCAGCTAATATTTCCCTACATCTTAGAACTGGTAACGATGATACAGAGAGGTAAGAGGTCACAACTTGACAGAGGTAGAAAAAGGGGTGCTAGAAAATGTTCTCTTATTCTGTATTTTGCCAGGGTCAAAGAATTAATTAGTCCACTTTTTCTTTTTTTGCTAAGAAATATGTCTAGTTGGTGTGTTTGAAGTTCCCAAAGCATAACACATGAGTCAAAAGAGGAATTTTTCACAGTAATAAAAAAACATACTTTTAGATTTTTCTCAGAATCATGCAAAAATGTACTTCAACAATTCTCAAAATGTGGCTGGGAAGTTTCTTGGTGTCTCTGGGACCATTTCAAGTGTTCCATGGGTGGAAACTATCGCTGTGATAATACCAAAAGACCACTTGCTTCTTTTCTCTCCTTGTCTTTTGGTTATAGTGTGGACTTTTCTGATGGATCCATGACCTGTGCTGACACCATTGCTCCAGCAGCCAACAGAACATGTGCATGGGACATCTTGCACACAAAATTAAAAAAAAGTACTTTGTCTCACAGTATATATCAATAGACATAGTTCACATAAACAAAGGCACTTTGGAATATTTAGTGACTTTAAGGGTGGAAAGGGTTCCAAAACAAAAAAGTTGATAATCACCATTCCAGCTCATTAAATAAAATCCATGATAATAAGATACTATACACCAAGATTCTATAGGATACCACAGGCCTCCCCAGCACATTCTAGGTCAATGCATCTCAATCTCCCTTGTTTGTTGCAACCTCCTGGGGAGCTTTAAAAACTACCAGTGTCCTGGATTCCATAGCCCTGCCCCAGAAACACTTATTTAATGGATATAGGGATTTTCCAGGATCAAGAGTTTCCATTTTATTTATTTTATTTTATTTTATTTTATTACTGGGGATTGAACCCAGGGGCATTCTACCTCTGAGCTACATCCCCAGCCCTATTTTTTATTCTTTATTTTGAAACAGGGTCTTACTAAGTTGCAGAGGGCCTCACTAAGTAGCTGAGGCTGGCCACAAACACAGATCCTCCTGTCTCAGCCTCCCAAGTACTGGGATTACACGCATGCACCACCACGCCCTGCTTGATCAGGAGTTTTTAAATCTTCTCAAAAGATTCCATTAAACAGCAAAATTTGCAAAGCAGTGTTCCAAGCATGAGTGATCCTGGAGTCACAGCTTTGGTGGGCAGGACAGGAAAGGGACCATTGTCCGGCCACCTGAGTTCCCAGGGCTGAAGGGGAATGGAGACAGGCTATTTAGATTGTGTGGTAGGATCTGCTTCAGAGTCTCCCCCTTAGAAAATTACTGCAGAACCTGTGCCTGTGGATGGGAAGGTGAGCACAACAGACAGAAACGTCCAATCTGGATTCTAGGAAGAAGCATGCCTTGAAGGACACCACTCCCTCCCTCTTCTCATCCTTACTTGCCCATGCAGAAAGGTGGAAACTTGGCCCATTAGGAATCAGAGCCCTCCCTGCTGTGCCCTCTGCTAATCTAAACTGATAAATGAAGGAGCCACATGGAACACAATCTTTTTGCAGTCAGTTAGGCCGGCATGCCTGCCAAGACCCAAGCGAGCCGAATCATCCGTCGCAGTTCCTAAGCGCTGCTCCCCAGAAATCACAGCCAGGCCTGCAAACTTGCTGTCTGTGTCGGGAGATAAAAGACACCTGGGCCAAATCCCATGGTTGTCATGACAGCCAAGTCTAAAATAGACTTCCAGACACAAGAGCCGTTTGGCTGACTCCGACCTACATGTAAGCATAAATATTATTCATGCTGGAAAGAAAGCGATCCATTTTATTCAGAGAAGCTATTCGGAAATGCAGGCTGTGGATTTGCTGCATGGGGATATTAGAAAGTTTGAAGACAGTTCCTGGATTGGGAAGATGGCAACCATTAGCACTTTTTATAATAATGTTCTTGTACAGGGTGACACTAACATTCTGCGTGTGAGTGAGTGGCCCTGGGGACTGAACCCAAGGACATTCTACCACTGAGCTACAACCCCAGCCCTTTTTATTTTTATTCATTTTGGGACAGGGTCTTGCTAAGCTACAGTGGACCTTGAAACTATGGTCCTCTTGTCTCAGCCTCCCAAGTACTGGGATAACAGGTGTGACACTAACATTCTTTAATTGGCACTCGGTTACGTGTCACCCATTTTTTCTGTATAGAGAGACAGTGGAAGTTTGTAAGACTTGAGGTGCACAGGTGAAGACTGCTATGAATATTCTTCTCCGTCCCTCTTTGCCACCTCTATTCACTCACAAGAAGAGAAGGAAATAGGAGGGGAGAGGTGAGGTATTTGGGGTAAAAAAAATGGCAGACCTGAAAGATAGCCTGGAATTAAGATATCTAGAAATCCTTCATCTCTCTTCATCCTGTCTCCTCTTTTCATTTTGTTGGGTTTTCTCTATCCATTACAGTTCTAGAATCATCTACAACATTTTATATTAGCAACAGTTCTGGCATTTTCCTCCAGTTTTCACTGAATACTGTATCGGTTTAACGCTCAGTCTCTGGACCTGTACTATCCAAGATAACAGCTGTGAGCCCTGTGAGACTCCTGAGCACTTGAAACGTGGCTGGTATAGATGAGCTGAGCTGTAAGTGCGTCACACACCCTGGATTTTGAAGGTTTAATATGAAAAATAATGTGTCATGTTGGATTTTTTTTACGTTGATTATATGTTGAAATATTTGGGGTATATTTGGCTAAATAAATTAATTTTTCACCTGATTT